>BQNB010049869.1:0-41818 GCA_026074375.1 Tanacetum coccineum
GTGTAGCTGAGAACCCCTTCTATGTTTGCTGGGGACGTCTCTCTAAATTTCTTTGCACCTTCTCCTATTTTATCAGATTCGTGTGTTGAGAACATAGTTCTGATTCCTTAGGTGGTGTGGAATTTGACAGCCACGTGGATCGCGAAGACTACCATTCCCATTTTCTGCATTGATGTCCTTCCTAACAACATATTATATGGGGAACTAGACCTTACGATGATGAAGTTGAGAGTCTCACTTCTTGAGAGAGGAGCTTCGCCTATCGTGATCTCCAAAAGAACTTCTCCAATGGCCCAGTACTTTTTCCCCGAAAATCCAACCAACAGGACTTGCAAATCCACCTTAGATGCTTGGATAGAAGGCTTCAATTTCAATAAACAATGTTCGTAGATGACCTCACATGAGCTACCACTATCCATGTGTACCCGACCTACCTCCCTTCTGAAGATTTTAGCTTTTATGACGATTGGTGCTGAGGAGTTGCTACCCATCATTACTGTTGAAGGGGGGGGGGGGGTGTAATTTCCCTTCCTTCAAAGGTGGGGCTTTTAGATATATTGTTCCTTATGCAAGCTTCCTCCTGATTTATTATAAGTATAGGTGCTTCAGCTGGAGTAGTGCTTTTTTGTTTCTTCTCTCCCCGTTGGCTGTCGGAGGTTTTTGCCCTTTCCTTCTTGATCCCCTTTACAAGGTGGGAGAGTTAGCCTGACTTCACAGCTTCTTCGATCTGACTCTTTAGTTGTTGGCAATCGTTAGTGTTGTGTCCATGGTCTTCGTGAAAGTAGCAGTACTTGGACATGTCTCGTGATCGCCTGCTTCCCAACATACGAGGAGGCTGATCGAAACTTCTGGCTACCTTTTCTGTGGCGAGAATATCTCTTGAACTTTTAGATAGGCTAGAGAGAAATCCGTGATTAGGTCCCCGATAAGGGGAGAACCTGCCTCTACTTTTCTGTCCCCTGCCGTTGTCCCAGGAGGATTCTTTGAACTTTCGAAGTTATACCTCTGATCATTCGGGGCTCTGTTAGTGGCAACTTCTTTTGCTTCAATCCATGTGTATGTCTTTTCCATCAAACCCTTGTAAGTGGATGGAAGATCTGTGGAGAGGTGTTCGACCAAGGTTCTTGTTCTCAAACCATGAACAAAACTAGAAATACGTTGGTCTTCATGTAGGCCTAAAACCTGTAAGGTGTCATCTGTATACCTAGTAGCGAAAGCTCTAACACTCTCTCCTTTTCTTTGTTTGATGCTGTAAACTGCCAAGTGCGTCTTCGTGAACCTCTTTTGCTGGCTAAAGTGTGATCAGAACTATGCCTTTAGGTCTTCGTAGTTGAGAATATTACTTGCTTTTTGACTATTCTATAATATTCGGGCAGAATCCTTGAGGGTATATGTAAACATGTGACAGGCCACAAGCATTAGCCATTTTTGCATGCGAATGGCTCCTTCGAAGAGGTGTAAGAAATTATCAGGATCCCCCTTTCCATCGTAAAAACCAACATAGGAAGGCATTTTAAGTCCATTTGGGAGAGGATAGTCCTCGATCCAGCAAACAAAGGGGGTCACAAATCCTGTTAGATATGTAAAAAGACCTGCAGGGTATGGGTTCGGACACGCGGGCATATTTGGCTGTGCGTACATGGGTTGCATATGGAAGGGGTAGTTATTTATAGGGATAGCTACAGGATACGCAGACCTGTTGTATAGAGGTATGTTATCGTTTGGGAAAGTTTGGGGTACGTACCCTCTTTGTAGAGGGTAGACAGAGGTTCCCCCAACGGAGGGATTACCAGTCTGAGCTTGGAAAAGGAAACTTGGGGTTTATCCATTAATGATACCCACAATGGGTTGGGAGTATGGGTTAGCATGAGTAGGTACAAATCTATTGGGTACATGTGCACTAGTAGGTATGAAAGGTTAGGCATGGTGTAAGAGGAGCATACTGTTAGGAGGGAGATTCCCTCATATGTTAATTGAGGATTGATGGATTCCATGGACAGAGGTTAAGGAGGATTGCATAGGTTGGTCATTTTCGTTCCTTCCTAAGTGGGCTGCCAAAAGTGGGGGGGTTCATCTCCCGTCTTCCATTTTCCTCTGCTCTAGCTTTTGAAGGTCTATTACCCTCGGTATTCCTTCCGGTTCCACTTCCTTTCATGTTTGAAGCTTTTTCGAACTCTACTACCATTTCACGTTGTCTACAAACCTTGGGTGATCTCGTGTGAAGAGGTGGAGTGACTTCCATGGTTCGTTCAAGCCTTGGTTCCATCTCGTGGTCTTCAATGAAATACTCTAGTTCTGTTCGCAGTTCTTCATTGCGTATTTGCCTTCGTCTATCTCTTAAGAGAGATTCGAGGATTTCATAGTTGGATTATACGAAAGTGGGACTAATAATAGGGGTAGGATCAGTTAAAGTGGAAGCATGATAAGTAAATGGGGTGTTTCCAGGGGTAGTGGTGGCAAACACGGTAGTAGTTACAGGTGGTCTTTCATTGGTATTAACGTTGGGTATAAAGGGTAGTGGTGGCGTCATTTCTTTTCTGTTAGTCATGCCGAAAAAGTAGGTGAAGTGGTTTGGAGGTTATTTGACTTGGTTTAGACGGGACTAATTATTGCAGGTCCTACGGATGGCACCACTGATTGTGCAAATATGGGCACGATCAAGCTTTGATGGGATCGAAGAGTTCTTGGGATGCTTGAGGGATTTACAAGTCATGGATAACGTGTGACAACATAAATAGAAACACTACGTTAAGTGAAGCACAGGGGGTGTCCCTGCGAATCACCTCCGGCGTGAGAGTAAGTATGTGCTTTTTTGATGTAAAGTAAGTATGTAAGTATGTATGAATGTGTGTAAGTCTTAGTCATACTTGGAGGCTTTGCCATCTATTTATATGTGTAGAAATAGGATGGGACGAGGCCTAGCACAAAAACCAGTGATCGTGGGGATGTCCCACGTTTTAAGGGGTGATTGCAAGAACTGTATACCACATTCTCTACCTTGGCGGGAAAGCTTAGGTGGAGAAGGAGATCGTGGGTGTTTGACGTAAACAAGTCTGACCTCTACCCTAGTTTTGTCGAAGGCCTTACCGCGAAGGGTTTGGGGCCTTCGCGTGGAGGATTCCCATACTAGTAACCATCTCGAAGACAGTTTTACGCCGCTTGAAACTATTCAAAGGTTTTAAAGTACAATTACGAGAAGATCCCATTCGAGCTCAAAGGGGAGGCCTCAGAGCCAGAGAGGAGGATACGTCATCAATCCTTTCCTCCATTTTAAAGGTACACTTCTTGGGATTTAGTTTCATGTTTATCTTCCTTAGGGTTTGGAAAGTTTTGTCAATAACTCTGAGGATTTCTCGTTCAGTATGGCTCTTGATTACAAGGTCGTCAACATATACTTCTAAATTTCTGCCTATCTTCTTCTCAAAAGCCTTATCTACAAGTCGTTGGTATGAAGCTCTGGTGTTTTTAAGGCCGAAAGGTATCTTAGTGTAGCAGTACACTCCTTGACTTATGTGGAAGGCGATCTTCTCCTTATCTTCCTATGCCATCTGTATTTGATGATATCCTTTGTAGGCGTCCAAAAAGCACTTGAAAGGGTATCCGCAAAGGGACTCGATTTTCTAATCAATTTCTAGGAGGGGGTAGCAATCTTTAGGACATGATTTGTTCAAGTCTGTAAAGTCCACGCACATCCTCTAGCTGTTTGTTAGTGCAAATATTACGATATTTAATCTATACATTCTCTTTAAATTTTGGTAATGACAAACATGTAACTTGTAAAACATAACATAAAGTTCACAAGTTACTCGTAGATGTATACTTCAACTCACGGATATTTCACCATCCTTATCCACCACAAGTATACATTTATCAACTCGATCTCGACATCCCGAAACTCTTATTCATATGGGCTTTACTAGTTAGATCGGGCCAAGCAAACGGGCTAGCCTATTAAGGGCTAATAGAGCTCGGCCCATTAAGGCCCATCAAAGCGCAATCAAATATTCTAGAAGATGGAGGGAAAATAGCTAATTCAAATTTGAATTAAGCTTCTAAAAGATGGAGGGAAACTAGCTAATTCAAATTTGAATTAAGCTTCTAGAAGATGGAGGGAAACTAGTTGGTGCATGCTTTTGTCCAAACACTCTTTTACCCATTAGACAAAAGACACTTCTCCAAGTCAAGGCTCTCCTATAAAAGGCCAAGATTTTTCTTCCCTTCCTCTCTTGATGAGATCTCACGGCACACACACATATATACATAAAGTTTTCTTTCTTCATCTTTGATCATGGTTCTAGCACAAGGCATGGATCATGGTGACACTCTATGTTAGTTCCACTAATACCAAGGGGTATGTAGTGAAGTATAGGCAGTCTCTACATGAAAGTGATCATCCTTGATTACTTGTATATCATGTAGTAGATTGGATGGGTTACAAAGAAGTGATTACATTTGATCATTGTATGTCATAGAGTAGATTTGATTTCTATATTGTAACTATTGTGGATTTGTATAGATCTAGATAGTGTATAAATCCAGAAGTGTAGATTGTGTGTCAGTTAGTATTTTAGGCCTCAAAATACATTGGTGATGTGGTAGATTGGTTCTAGCTAAGATTAGGACTCGACATTTAGATTAGTGTCAAAAAATAATGTAAGTGACGCGGTTTATGTGTTTAGGACATAAAACACAAGGTGTGTTATGTTGGGTTAAAAAACATAACGGGTTTGGTTGTACCCAAAGAAGGACTCGACATCTAGCTTAGTGTTAGAAAATAATATAAGCAACGTTATAAGGTTTTCTCCGCCAAAAGGGAGCTTGTTGATTAGTGAAGTAACTCTCGAGTTGGATACTCGGGGAGTGGTGTAGGGCGAAGAGGAGCTTCGTGACCGAACCACTATAAATCACCGTGTCTGGTTTGCATTTTCTTTTACCTTTCCCCTTACTTATGTCTTTACATTTATCGCTTTACTTTTACACTTGCATTGTGCTTATGATTGTGTTAATTGCTGTGTATGTTGTGTTAGTCATGGTTGTGTAGCTCTTTGTAGTAAACATTGTGAGTGTGTATATATTGGTAGAATATACGCTAGTTATTGTAAATCTATTATTGACACTTCTCATATTACGTCAAACTTAATTGGTGATTTGATACAAAAGATTTAGTCTGAAAACCTCTTCTGGAGGCGGTCCCTTTAAATCAGGCGCCCCCCTGACATACTAGGCGACCCTTATATATTTATGGGACCGCCGGCAGAAAGTGATGTAATAATTGATACAAAAGATCTAAAGTTTTTAAAAGAAAACGTATTTACCCCCTCCCCCCTCTATGGTTACCACAATTGGTATCAAGAGCCACGTCGCTTTAGTTTTCAAAACAAATTGTTTTTAAAATAGAATACGATCCATGTATCAAATTACCCATGAAGGGGGATTAAATATAAAAAGTGTTTTGTTGTTTGATTCGTACTAATTTTGTTATTAAATATACTTCGTCTACTAGCTTGAAGGAAAATTTTCTCAAAAGAACTGATTTTGTACACAAAACGTGTTTTTGAGTCACTGGAGGAGGTCCCATAAGTGTTAGGGTGGCCCCCATATATATCCGGGGCCGTCACCTTTTCGGAGGCCGTCTGTCTGTTTCAGCAGAATTTGGCAAACTTTGAAAATCATATAAAATCAACCGTAAGTTCGTAGAAGTCGTGACACCTGCCATTGTAAAGATAATTGAGTATATATAATTAAATATACTTCCAATGTCATTATCCAACTTAAGTTAGGAAGATATGCAATAATATACATAGTGGTCAAAACATTATGTTTTCGTTTTGTCCGGGGAAACTTATCGTTTACCTTTCTTTCAGTCAAGCTCATTTTAGTCAATGTATCTTTGAGAAACGGTATATTTATCTTTTCAAAACATTGATCTTGATTAATTTTTTAAATGAGGAGTAAACTATTATTTTTTAATAAAATCAAGCTAAGTATACATCGTTGTTTCTAATACACAAAACAACGACGAATATCCTTATGTATATGCTAGATGATTATGTGTGTTTACTTTTGTTTCAACTTGGTTAATAGATATTAATAAGTAATCATTACTATTTGAAATTGAGCTAATTATATATCTAAACACATGTGCCATGTATGCTATTTGTATGTTACTAGTTTTTTGGATTATGCCTGATAGGAATTACGCTAGATTTCTTGTGTTAAGTTGCAAAATTGTTTGCTGCATTGCATCATAGGCATAGATAACGTATATTTACCAAGTGATTACATTAAAACATCTTGTAGATATTTTTAAGTGTAGTAACCCATTTAGGAATGAGAGTTTATAAGTTTGTTAAGTGTGTGGAAAAATATTATCAGAAGATCACACGTTAAAACCCGTCACCAAAATATTTCCAACACATTAACTCTTTTCCAACAAGATATCTAAATTTTTTTCAACGTACTGCATGTTTGACCTCTTAGGTTGGTTAAACAAAAGAAAAGATTGTATTAATACATTAGTATTTAAATAAAAGAAAATATATTTTTAAACTTTGCTTGTGCTTTCATTATTCAAACACATACACATAATTATATTATTTTTATAAATATATAGGATTTTAATAAAGATGTATGTTGTATAAAAATGGTTACAAAAAACATTTATTTACTCACAAGATATCAAAAACTATTCGCACTATTTGTAACAACAAATAGTTTTTCGTACAAGCAAAATAAATGACAATCTTGAAATAAGAAATTAACTTGTCATTATTCATCAACCTCACCTTACAAGTAGTCTTAAGATTAATGGAACATACTATGAAAATATTTATTTGTTTTCTTTTAAAATAGTGTTCGTGAGGGTCAAGAAAGATTTCGAATATATATATCGATTCATTATTCAAATTATGATTTATATTATAATCGAATCTAATTGACAAGTTTCGAGTATGGAGAAGAAATCGGATTCTTATTTGTCTAGCTTTAAGATTATATCAAAATGTAACAGGAGATATTACCTTAAGCTACTACTCAAACACACATTGTTGATATGAAAATAACGACATCCATTTTCCAAGCCGAATAAGAATATGAAGGGATCATAAATAACACTTGTGTAATTGATATATATTAAGTTACTTGTTCCATAGTTGTGTTCAAATATCTGGCAAATATATGCATATATACACAATAATGTAAGGTTGTGACTTTGAATGTTTATCCAAAATATTCAAGAAATTTACCTTGCAATGCATTTGGTAAAGTCGTCATTTCTGAAAAGCCAAACATGAGAAAACATACAACATATGTAACTTTGCTTAAACGATTCAAAAGCATAACCCAAAACTCAAATTCTATTCTCATCAAAACTTTCACTTACTTAACCAAATAAGCATACTATTTCTTCTTCCCCAAATGAGAACCCTTTAACCATCTAAGGTTAGGACTAGGAATAATTGAACATATTCAACAAACCATTTTTGTGCCTTCTTTCAATAAGTGATCGTAAGAGGATTTTGAATATGAAGATGATTATTATTCAAACGATAATCAATCTCATTATTCAATCTAATTACAAAATTAGAATATGAAAATGAAATCGAGACTAGGATTTATCTAGATAACGGAAATATCAATCAAATGACCAAAGATATTTTTTCGTGTCTACATGTTTAACCATCCTCGGTTATTACATGAAATCACGAAGTCGATTGCAAGACAACAAGATTAGTCATCGAATTGCAATTCACACTTGTAGTGAAGATGTTTCATTGAGTCTAAAGTGTTCAAATGTTGTGTTATTAGCTATGGTCAAATTATACATGTTAAACTTAACACACTCTAAGTAGGACTGACGACTTATGAATTTCCATCGAGAAACTCATAAGTACTCTAACTTGATAAGCAAGTCTTGGTTGTCAAATCCAAAAAATCAAACCAAGAACCCTTATAACTTATATATGCTTCTCCTAAAAACCCAATTTCAACACCATCTACCAAATAATGGGAAAATGATCCTTGCCCAAATATGGCACGTCCACGGATCGATAGACCCTTCGTCTTAGATTCATCTTCAGTAAACCCGCCCTATGACATTAGATTTAAAACATCTTCCTCTTGTAAATCTCTTGCTTAAAAGTCCAACATACATGTAACTAACCTTTAGTAAATCATCATTATTTATACAAAGAAACATACATCACTATTATTGAGGTAAATTACCCTTAATTGGTTTTTTCATAATATACATGGCAAAGTGCATTCTATGAAACCTCTCCAATACTTGAGCATTACACATTGTCAACTTTTAGCTTACTCCTAGATCCATAGATGACTCATTCTTTCTTATAGCTACAACAACTTGCTTGCTTACTCTCATTCACCTTAGATTACATACCACTTGATTAGGTTAAATGTGGAACCAAAATTAATGTATGTTAGTTGAGTCATATTAGGCCTTGTATGAAAAGACAATACAAATTTTTTCTTTGCTACACTTCATTAAGAAAATATAGGAATTCTATTTTGTCTAACATGAGAATGACTTAGAGAACCTATTGCACTAAAAATTCAATTTGACCTAACGGTTGAATTTGCTTCCAAGAGTGAAGTTGGGTTCATGGTATAACACGTAAAAATGGTGTGTTTAGCCAGATGAGCAACAAGTGATAGTTCATATTCTTCTCTTATTGATTAAATGGTCTTCCTAAATATGCCTAAATGATAGTCTACTTTGATAAGAATTGTTATTTCATTAGGACTGTGCCACACAAGCAAGATAACTTAGGTTTCTTTTAGTCAATTTGATTTCTTGCACCTCTCCGTATGTTTTTTTTTCAAGTTTTCTTCAAGATGATAACTTGCTCCCATGTAATGCAAATATATGCCTTCATGTTTATCTTTTCAAAACATTGATCTTGATTAATTTTTTAAATGGGGAGTAAACTATTATTTTTTAATAAAATCAAGCTAAGTATACATCAGTGTTCAATAACACCAAAACAATCGAAGGAATATCAATTATGTATATGCTAGCATGATTATGTGTGTTTACTCTTTGTTTCAACTTGGTTAATAGATATTAATACCGTTAATAATTTACTATTTGAAATTGAGCTCAATTATATATCTAATCACATGTGCCATGTATGTATATGTATGTTCATAGTTTTTTGGATTATGACCTAATAGGAATTACGCTAGAGGTCTGAGTTAAGTTTGCAAAAATTGTTTGTGCATTGCATATAGGCATAAGATCACTATATTTACAAGTGTTACATAAACATCTTGTAGATCTTTTTTAGTATAGTAACCTATTTAGGAATGAGAGTTCATAAGTTTGTTAAGTCGTGTGGTAAAATATTATCATAAGATCTCACGTTAAAACCCGAGTCACCCAAAATATTTTCCAACACATTAACTCTCTTTTAACTTGATATCTAAATATTTTCATCGTCTTTCCTCGTTTGACCTTAGGTTGGTTAAACAAAAGAAAAGATTGTATTAATACATTAGTATTTAAATAAAAGAAAATATATTTTTAAACTTTGCTTGTGCTTGCATTATTCAAACACATACACATAATTATATTCTTTTTATAAATATATAGGATTTTAATAAAGATTGTGTGGTTCATTATTAAAATAGTTTAGAAAAAAACAGTTATTTACTACACAAGATATCAAAAACTATTCATACTATGTGTAACAACAAATAATTTTTCATACAACAAAATAAATGACAATCTTGAAATAAGAAATTAACTTGCCATTATTCATCAACCTCACCTTTCAAGTAGTCTTAAGATTAATGGAACATACTATGAAAATATTTATTGTTTTCTTTTAAAAGAGTGTTCGTGAGGGTCAAGAAAGATTTCGAATATATATCAATTCATTATTCAAATTATGATTTATATTATAATCGAATCTAATTGACAAGTTTTCGATTATGGAGAAGAAATCGGATTCTTATTTGTCTAGCTTTAAAATTATATCAAAATGTAACAGGAAGAATATTTCTTAAGCATAAATACTCATTCATACTGATGATAATAAAATAACGATCATCTTTTCAAGACGATAAGAATATGCATCGGATCATAAATCACACTTGTGTAAATGATATTATATTAAGTCTACTAGTCCAATAGTTGTGTTCCAAATATATGGCAAATATATGCATAAAATACACAATGAAGTAAGATTGATGACTTGAATGTTTTATCCAAAATATTCAAGTAATTTACCTTGCAATGCATTTGGTAAAGTCGTCATTTCTAAAAAGCCAAACATGAGAAAACATACAACATATGTAACTTTGCTCAAACAATTCAAAGCTAACTCAAAATCAATTCTATTCTCATCAAAACTTTCACTTACTTAACCAAATAAGCATACTATTTCTTCTTCAACAAATGAGAACCCTTTAACCATCTAAGGTTAGGTCTAGGAGTAATTTAACATATTCAACAAACCATTTTTGTGCCTTATTTCAATAAATGATCGTAAGAGGATTTTGAATATGAAGATGATTATTATTCAAACGATAATCAATCTCATTATTCAATCTAATTACAAAATTAGAATATGAAAATAAAATCGAGACTTGGATTTATCTAGATAACGGAAATATCAATCAAATGATCAAAGATATTTTTTCGTGTCTACATGTTTAACCATCCTCGTTTATTACATGAAATCACGAAGTCGATTGCAAGACAACAAGATTAGTCATCGAATTGCAATCCACACTTGTAGTGAAGATGTTTCATTGAGTCTAAAGTGTGGTAATTGTGAGCTCGTTCAAATGTTGAGTTATTAGCTATGGGTCAAATTATACATGTTAGACTTATCACACTATAAGTAGGATTTGACGACTTATGAATTTCATCGAGAAACTCATAAGTACTCTAACTTGATAATCAAGTCTTGGTTGTCAAATCCAAAAAATCAAACCAAGAACCCTTATAACTTATATATGCTTCTCCTAAAAACCCAATTTCAAACACCATCTACCAAATAATGGGAAAATGATCCTTGCCCAAATATGGCACGTCACGGATCCGAATAGACCCTTCGTTTAGTGTCATCTTCAGTAAACCGCCCTATGACATGTAGATTTTAAAAACTTCTTCTTCTTGTAAATATCTTGCTTAAGTCCAACATATTGTTATCTAACCTTCTAGTAAATCATCATTTATTTATATCAAGAACATACACACGATCTATTGACGGTAATAACATTATGGGATTTTTTCATAAAAATGACATGCAAATGTGTATTCTTTGAAACACTCTAAATATAGAGGCATTACACATTGTATTTTAAGCATACTCCTAAGATCCTAGATGACTATTCTTTTCTTATTTGCTTCAACCAACTTGCTTGCTCTATCTATCCAACCTTAAAGAATTCAGAAAAACTTGATTAGGATTTATGTGAACCATAAAATTATGTTTGTTGTTGAGTCATTATTAGGCCTTGTATGAAAAGACAATACAAATTTTTTCTTTGCTAGTCATATGTTCTATAGTTTAGTCACCAAATGATTTTGAACAAAAAAACTTGTTTTTGGGTCACTGGTGGCGGTCCCATAAATGTTATGGCAGCCCCGAAATATATCTGGGGCCCGTCACCTTTCCGGGGGCCGTCTGTCTGTTTCGTCAGAATTTGTCAAACTTCGAAAAATCATATAAAATCAACCGTAAGTCCGTAGAAGTCATGTCACCCGCCATTTTAAATATAATTGAGTCTACATTCTTTTAAAGGCACTTCCAAGACTTCATTCTTAACTTAATAAGTAAGAAATGCAAAATACTACATAGTGGTCAAAATTTTGAGTTCCGTTTTAATGTAAAACTTGGATTTTACATTTTTCTTTGAGTTAGGCATTTTTAGTTGATATATCTTTGATTAATAGTGTACTTATCTTTTCAAAATATTGATCTTAATTAAATTTTAAAATGAGGAGGAACTATTTTATTTTCAAATAAAATCAAGCTAAGTTTACATTGTTATATCTAATACACAAAACAATGACGAATATCCTTATGTGCATGCTAGATGATTATGTGTGTTTACTTTTGTTTTAAGTTGGTTAATAGATATTAATAAGTAATCATTACTATTTGTAAAAACACATGTGTCATGTATGCTATTTGTATGTGACTAGTTTTTCGGATTATGCCTAATAGGAATTACGCTAGATTTCTTGCGTTAAGTTGCAAAATTGTTTGTGCATTGCATATAGGCATAGATCGCTATATTTACAAGTGTTACATAAACATCTTGTAAATCATTTTAAGTGTAGTAACCCAATTAGGAATTTGAGTCCAATAATATGTCAAGTAAGTTGGAAATTATTGTCATAAGATCACATGTTAAAACCCATCATCAAAATATTTCTAACACATTAACTCTCTTTCAACAAGATGTCTAAATCTTTTTATCATCTTGCGTTGTTTGACCTTGGGTTGGTTAAACAAAATAAAAGATTGTATTAATACATTAGTAATTAAGTAAAAGAAAATGTTTTTTTAAACTTTGCTTGTGCTTGCATTGTTCTAACACACACATAATTATATTCTTTTTATAAACATATAGTATTTTACAAAAGATGTGTGTTGTATAAAAATGGTTAGGAAAATCATTTATATACTCATAAAATGTCAAAAACTATGCATACTATACATATCAACAAATAGTTTTTTGCACAAGCAAATATATGACAATCTTGAAGTAAGAAATTAACTTGTCATTATTCATCAACTTCACCTTGCAACTAGTCTTAGGATTAATGGAACACACTATAAAAAATTTTATTTGTTTTCTTTTAAAAAAGATTGTTCGTGAGGGTCAAGAAAGATTTCGAATATATATCGATTCATTATTCAAATTATGATTGATATTATTATCGAATCTAATTGACAAGTTTTCGAGTATGGACAAGAAATCAAATTCTTATTTGTCTAGCTTTAATATTATATAAAAATGTAACAAGAGATATTATCTTAAACCTACATATTCAATCACACTCGATTGATATGAAAATAACGACATCCTTTTCCAAGACGACAAAAATCTGCATCGGATCATAACTCACACTTGTGGAAATGGTGTCATATTGAGTCTACTTGTCTAATAGTTGTGTTCTAAATATTTGGCAAACATATGCATAAAATACACAATGAAGTAGGATTGACGACTTGAATGTTTTATCTAAAATATTCAAGTAATTTACCGTGCAATGCACTTGGTAATGCCGCCATGTCCGAAAAGCCAAACATGAGCAAATGCACAACATATGTAACTTTGCTCAAACAATTCAAAAGCACAACTCAAAACTCAAACTCTCTTCTCATTTAAACTTTCTCTTAATCAACAAAATAAGCATAATATTTCTTCTTCACCAAATGAGAGCCATTTGCCATCTAAGGTTAGGACTAGGAATGATTGAACATATTCCACAAACCATTACTGCACTTTCTTTAAATAAGTGATCGTAAAAAGATTTTGAATATGAAGATGATTATTATTCAAACAATAATCAATCTCACTATTCAATCTAATTACCAATTTGGAATATGAACATAAAAACAAGATTAGGATTTATCTAGATCACAGAAATATCAATCAAATGACCATAGATATTTTCTGAGTCTACATGTTTAACCATACTCGATTATTACATGAAATCGCAAAGTCAATTATAAGACAACAAGATTAGTCATCAAATTGCAACTCACACTTGCAATGAAGATGTCTCATTGAGTCTAAAGTGTTCAAATGTTTGTGTTATTAGCTATGGTCAAATTATACATGCTAAACTTAACACACTCTGAGTAGGATTGACAACTTATAAATTTCCATCAAGAAACTCATAAGTACTCAAACTTTATGAGCAAAACTTTGATGTCATTTCCGAAAACTCAAATTGAGAACTCTTATAACTTATATAAGCTTCTCCTAATAACCTAATGTCAACACCATCTCCTAAATAATAAAAAATTGATCCTTGTCCAAATTTGGCACCTCCACAAATCGATGGATCCTTTGTCTTAGAATTATCTTTGATTTGGGTAAACCCGCCCTATGGCATTAGTTTAAAACATCTTCCTATTGTGAATCTCTAGCTTGAAATTCTAACATACATGTAACTAACCTTTAGCAAATCATCATTATTTATACAAAGAAACATTCATAAGATCTATTGAGGTAAATAACCTTAATTGGATTTCTTTCATGAAAGACATGCAAAGGTGCATTCTTTGAACACTCTCATTATAAAGCATTACACGTTGTCACTCTTAAGCATACTCCTATGTCCTAGATGACTCATTCTCTCTTATACCTACAACAACTTGCTTGCTCTCTCATTTAACCTTAGAATTCCACACATCTTGATTAAGATTATGCGAACCAAAATTAAAGTACGTTAGTTGAGTCATGTTAGGCCCTCTATGAAAAGATAATATAAATTTTATCTTTGCTACACTTCATTAGGCGAATATAGGAATTATATTTTGTCCAACATGAAAATGACTACTGGAGAATCTATTGAACTAGAAATTCAATTTGACCTAACGGTGGAATTGCTTCCAAGAGTGAAGTTGGGTTCGTGGTATAACCCGTAAAAATGGTCGTGTTTAGCCTGAATTGAGCATCACTAGTGATAGTCTCATGTTCATTCTCTAATTTAATTAAATGGCTCATCCTAAATATGCCTAATGATAGTCTACATTGATATACTTTGTATCTCATTAGGAGTGCACACTAAGCCAGTAGAAATTAGGCTTCTATTTAGTCAATCTAGACACAATGCACCTCATATATGTGCTTTAAAGTTTCAAGATGATAACTTGCTCCCATGTAATGCAATTATATGTCTTCATGATTATCTTGATGCTCAACGTTTATTTGCTTAGCTATTAAATGCATGTCTATTGCAAAGGCGTTTGTCTTTTTCTAGCAATTTAGATAAAACATTTCTTAGTTTATCTAAATAACACATACTCCTAAATGCTAAATGCTAACTTGTTCTTCATGACAATTGCATTTAAAACTATCATGTTTTGTTTGCATCATTTTACACGGCTTACTTGTTAATTGTGCACCTACACTATGTTAGCTTAATGTATGACAATTAACGTTTAAATGTCATATAGTCTTACATATTAATCTTGTTGATTATTGTGTCGATGCATGCTTAGACAAACTTGCATGCCTGTGCCTATATGTCTTATGCATCTAGGTATATATATTTTTTCACACTAGAATATTTATATTTTCGTCCGTGTTACAAATCTAAAAATTCAAAGAGAGTCGTAAAATGGTCTTATATATCCTAGAGTCTTCACTCACACATTCCCTTAATCGTCATCTCGCCTTCTTCCAAATGATCCTCTCTTTTGTCAAGGGAAGGTTAGATACAAATCTAATCCACCTCCTAGTAGGTTTGACAACTTAAATATTTCATCCGAAGTATTCAAGTATCTTTAACTTGCGATCGCAAACTTTAAAGGTCATATCCAAAAATCCATATTCAAGCCTTTTAACTACTTAAGTTAAAACACTCTTCTTTCTCTTCGACGACAACATTTTTTCTCTTCGACAAAAACATTCTTTCTTTTCGACGAAAATATTCTTTCTCTTCGACGAAAACATCCTTTCTCTTCGATGAAAACATCATTTCTCTTCGACGAAAACATTCTTTCTCTTCGACGAAAACATTCTTTCTCTTCGATGACAACATTCTTTCTCTTCGATGAAAACATTCTTTCTCTTCGACGAAAACATTCTTTCTCTTCGACGAAAACATTCTTTCTCTTCGACGAAAACATTCTTTCTCTTTGACGAAAACATTCTTTCTCTTCGAAAAAACATTTTTTTCTCTTCAACAAAAAAAAACACTATTTCTCTTCAACGAAAACATTCTTTGTCTTTCGGGAAATTATGATCATACCTCTTTCTTCCCACTCAATCACGCCTCTACAATCATATAGATGGCTAATTACTTTCATCTACCATTTCCACTACCACTTTTAAGACAACCTCATACATCGTCGTGTGATTTTTCTATGAACATTTTTATTGCTCGAGAAGAGCTACATAACTTTGTAGATGTAGTTTATCGTACGCTAACCACCATCCATCTTGACATTGTCTAGCTCGTCGTCTCCATCTTTGTTTGTTTTCTTCGCTATTTATTTATTTCTTTCGCGGACGAAACACACCGAAGATACGTCATCATTTCCTTCGGGACAATGTCCAAAAGGAAACATATCCATCGATAAGGTTGCGTCTGAAGATAACATCACCGACATTCTTTCTTTACCCCTTAAACGCGCATTGTTTGATTATCTTCGTCTTGGTTTAGGAATAATGGAACACATTCCGTAAATAACTCTCATCTTTTCTTCTAGTCTCGATTCTAGTCCGTGTTCCATTCCGTGTCGTGGCAACTTAACTACTTCATCCGAAGTACTTTAAGTATTTTTAATTAGCGAAATGTAAATTATAATGTCACTCTTTTCATAAAATTCGTCAAAAATCAAGTCCTCTCCTATTGGCGGTCTGGCGGCCCCAGACCTATTCTGACAGCCCCCAGATATATCTGGGATCGCCGAAAGTATGCTTGTAATACCGTTGATGACATCAAATAACGCCTATTTTATAGTATCATTTATCCCATGTAATTAACCCATTTTATATAATTATTGCAAAGAATTGTTACTTAGTCGTTTGTATTAGAGAATTGCAGTAAGTTTGTAAAGTCTCTATGAGCTAGGGTTTAACAAGATCACCGTTGCTTTAATCCCTAAGATAGATTATAATCAGTAAAAAAGGATGCTTTATGCGGATACGTTTAATTGTGACAGAATTCTACGTGTCTAGGTCTTAGGAAGAAGTAACGCCTAAGTCTTAAGAATGATATGCCGCCTCGAGATAAGTAATCATTGCACTAAATAAACAAACCAACCTTCTGATTGGATTAATAATGGTTAATACAATTTTCTTATATTTGGCTAGACCGCTCTTTTATCTTCTGTTAATTTCCTTGTGTATGTTTTAGTGTCTTGAATTGGTTTTAGTCACCACAAAACATGTGCCAGTCTCTCAGGCTGAAAACCCCCCTTATCCATTAGATTTAGGATTAACATAGGTTAGACTAACTTATATTAGAAAAACGAAAGTATTAATAAATTGAAAGTGTTCATCGCTCTTAGTGATCGACACCCTACTTACCATGAAACTCCCACTGACCAGGTACACTGCCCATTAAAGTGTTGTTTTTGGTTAAGTCGGCTAAATATAAATTTAAAACTTGAATCATAATTTACAACCACACAACGACACATCAAGTTTTTGGCACCGTTGCTAGGGCGTGAGAATTAATCTTGATTTTTATTTAATATTTTGGTTTTAACATTAGATTAGATTAGATCAAACCCTTAGGATTAGTGTAATTTAGATTAGTGTATAATTCTATATATTCTGTATATTTGTGTGTTTAATTGTTTGCGTAATTAATTGTTTTTCATAATATACTGTTTTGGTCGATAAACTGATACGACGTATCCGCTTTCATTGGATACGGCTTATCAAATGTTTGTCCAATACAACGTATTCTCTCAACTGATTAATACGGCGCATCGATCATCTGAAATAGAAGCCTTAAATTTCGTATTTGATTTTCGTACTTAATTTTCTATCTTTCTTCAGAGCAAATCCTGCTGATATTTTTTCCTTTGCCTCAGGTCATAATTATCAGAGCTAGCAGATTGAAGAAAGTAATGGCAGATAACGAGATGAAATCAACCACGAAAGAATTTGCAACTAATGACCAAGCAAATTATTATTCAGGGACTACAAGCATTACGGTTAATGGAAAGAACGCTTATGAGCTAAAAGGAAAATTCCTTGATGATTTACACAAAAATGTCTTTAGTGGTACTAATGGGGAAGACGCGTTCGAGCATATCGAACACTTTCTAAAAATTGTTGACCCAATTGATTTACCCAATGTAAATCGGGATAAACTTAGAGTTGTTGTTTTCCCAATCTCATTGGTTGGAGATGCATGGAGATGGTTTGATGGAATTAAAGGATCAATTACTAGTTGGGTCGATTTGACTGTCTCAAGTTGGAGTCAAACAATTATACATCAGTTTCACTTCGAATCACAAATTAGTTAAATGTATACAACTTTTTCTTTTAATGAAAATCAAGGGCCCACTTATTTATTTCCCCTCACAAAAAACATAACATGATCAATCATGTTTGACCACAACTTGAGAGAATCTTTTTCCTTATCCCATATTGAATTGTCGATTACATATACATTAATGTGTATTAATGATGTAAACAAACTTAGTCAAATGATGATAAATATACATTAATGTGTATTAATGATGTAACCAAAATTAGTCAAATCATGATAAATTCTCTTTAATGGTACATTATATCTTGACCGTTACATATGTTAGCATTGATAGACATGCTAACCAAAAAGTCCTCTATAAACTAGTCATTCCCCTACCCTAAAACACACACAAGTAGAATTATTGTAGCTATCCATCAAGCTCTCTACACTTAAGTGGGTCAAGGGAAAGAAACTAGTTTATGCTTAAAGTGTTCTTCATATCATGTCAACATCCGTTACGGCTTCGGTACGTTGTACTCTCTCATCTTATATATGTGATTATTATCTTATTCTAAGATCTTGTGTCATAATAGATTTATGTGTTCATCATGAATATTTGATGCTAATGTCTACACATATAAATGCTTACATGTGGTATCTAGAGCCATCGTCTTTCAATATATAATAATCCGTATATTGAAATAGCCAAAGCGTTTTGTTTTTTGTTAATATTATGTTAGCATATGCGTAGTAGCAAATATTTATGCCATATAATTGTGTGATTCCTATATAGTGCATGTTCATGAAATGTATAATATTTGTATGTCTGTTAAACTAATCTCGGAGCTTGAACATATACAACTCGAAATTCTAAAGTTATCATCATTGACTTTTGTGAATAAATTGTTTATGTGTAAATCTGCTTCATGGCAGGCTATTAATTTTCTATTTGTTCATTTAACGAATGCTACCACTTATGATGTTTATCGCTTCCGCTATCGAAAATTGTTTTAAAATGTATGTTTTGTAAATTTGAATTGAGATGCTTTGATGTTGTATGCTTTTCTCTTGTAATTTTTTTTATGTATAGTTAGTATTGTGAATCCGTAATGTTCTAGTCAAAATTATATAATTTAAAGTGTTATAACTGATTCGTTTACGTTTAAAATTGTCGTATGAATATATGATGTTCTATTGATCGAGATGATATTAATTTGCTACGGTCAATGATCAAATTAATTGCGTTTAATTGTTTTGATGGACTCTGCTTATGATTAAATTAATTGAAAATCATAACCACTTAATTAGATGTTACCATCTTATTATAACAATTTTGTAACATCTTTATGTTTTAAACTTCAATTGATATTTAATGTTACATAATTTGAAATATGTAACCGTTTCATGTATTTAAAAGAATTAAGTACTATGATTATGTCAATATTTAAGAAAGTTTGATGTTACTAAATTTGTAGGTTTATAATTTGTAACATCCCTAAATCTTCATTGATTACCATTAAAGTCATTTATTTATTATATGACATTAAGTGAGATTAATTTGTTAGTCACCAAATTGGCCAAATTAATTTCTAATTTGTAGTCATATAATTTATGTTGTCTTAAAGCTATTTATTAGTTATATGACATTAAGTGAGATTAATTTGTTACTCACCAAAGTGGCCAAGTTATTTTCAAATTTGCAGTCATATAATTAATGTTTTCATAATGCTATTTACTTATTACATGACATTAAGTGAGATTAATTTGATAGTCACCAAAGTGGCCAAGTTAATTTCAAATTTGTTGTCATATAATTTATGTTGTCTTGAAGAATGCTCTTATATATATATATATATATTATTTAATTATATTTTATATATATATATATTGTATATATATATCTATTATATATATATATATTTTTTTATTTTTATTAGTGATAGATATTATGAATTTTTCCCAAAGGAAAAATTATTCTTCTATAACTAATAATCTTAAAGATGAAAAATAATATACTTTTGTCATATGTATATAGTTATCCAAAGATGCTTACATATTTGACGAAGTCTATTTTATTTTCTTGTAAAGTTTCATTGCATTCTAATAATGATGAAGATATATTGTTGTGTTTACCCAAAGGAAACCAATAATATATACTTCATTTATTTGTCTCAAGCTTCTTCTGTTACCTTGTATACCCGTGTGAATTTCTTCAAATTGAGCGAACAAGTCACTTTCTATTTAGGTACTTTGGATTTTGACTTGGCGCTGTTGTAGGATAGGCCTACTGACTCTGATGCTAGTTCAGAGGCTCATAAATCACACCATAAGACATGGACAAGGTCTAACAGACTCTGCTTGAACTTTATGCGGATGACAATTGCCAACAACATTAAGTCTACTCTTCCTGGCATTGAAAATCAGAATGATAAAGATTTTCTTAAGCTTGTGGAAGAGAAGTTTTCGTTCTGCTGATAAGGCACTAGCAAGGACACTTATGGCTAAACTCACCACCATGAAATTTGATGGTTTAAAGAGTATGCAGCAACGTGTCCTTGACATGACTAATACCGCAACAAGACTTAAGACACTGGGTATGAATGTGGATGACTCTTTCTTGGTGCAATTCATTATGAATTCACTTCCTCCTGAATATGGACCGTTTCACATCAATTATAACACATTAAAGGATAAGTGGAATATTGATGGACTGTCCAGTAAGCTTATTTAATAGGAAGCAAGACTAAAGAAACAAAGAGTTCACTCCGTTAACTTAGTGAATCAAGGAGTTGACAAGAAGCTCAAACCAAAAGCCAAGAATTTTAAGAAGAAACAACATGCTACAACCTCAAAGGTTGCTAATGGTGAAAAGAAGGAACAACATAACAACAAATGCAATTTTGTAGGAAAGAGGGCATTTCCAAAAGGATTGTCCTAAGCGTAAGGCTTGGTTCGAAAAGAAAGGTATACATTATGTTTTTGTATGCTTTGAATCAAAATTATATGAAGTTCCTTCTAATACTTGGTGGTTTGATTATGATGTTACTACTCATGTTTCCAATATTATGAAGGGATTCCTTACAATCTAAACCATAAGCCCAACTAATAACTTTCTCTTTATGGAGAACCGAATGAAGGTTAAAATTGAAGGCTTGGGGACTTATAGACTGAAGTTAGATACCGGGTATCACTTGGATCTAATGAATACTCTCTATGTACCTTTAATTTATAGAAATTTAATTTTTATTCCAAGACTTGATGTTAGTGGATACACTTGTGGTGGTGGAAATGGTCATTTTAATTTATATAAGAATAAATTCTTTATTGGTTATGGTATTCTTATTGATAATTTATATAAATTAAAACTTGACATTTTTCTGAATCTCTATTTACTGTTGAACATAATGTTGGAATGAAACGTAGTATGGTAAATGAAAACTCTGCTTTCTTGTGGCATAAACGTTTGGGCCATATATCCAAAGAAAGATTGGTGAAGAACGAGATTCTACCAAATCTAGACTTCACTGATTTTGGCTTATGTGTGGAATGCATTAAGGGTAAGCAAGCCAAACATAGCAAGAAAGGTGCCACAAGAAGCAGCAGTCTCTTTGAAATTATACACACTGATATATGTGTGGACCATTTGATACTCCATCCTTCACTAGAGAAAAACATCGTATCACCTTCATAGATGATTTTTCACGTTATGGATATGTCTACTTGCTGCATGAAAAATATCAATCTATAAATGCCCTCGAGGTGTTGTTAACGAGGTAAAGAGGCAACTAGATAGAAAATTGAAAATCGTAAGATCTGATAGAGGTGGTGAATATTATATATGGATTTGGACAGTGTCCTGGTCCCCTTGAAAAGTTCCTCAAAAGACACGGCATATGTGCTCAATATACTATGCCAGGCACGCCACAACAAAATGATGTGGTAGAAAGGCGAAATAGAACATTAATGGAGATGGTTAGGAGCATGATAAGTAAATCCTCCTTACCCAAAAGTTTATGGATATATGCACTTAGAACCGCAGTGTATCTGTTAAATAGGGTTCCTAGTAAGTAAGTTCCAAAAAATCATTTTGATTTATGGACTGGAAGGAAACCTAGCGTGAGACACCTGCATGGTTGGAGTTGTCCAGCAGAGGCACGTGTTTACAATCCACAAGAAAAGAATTGTTAAAACGGGCAATGCCAAATTTCTGGAAAATGGTGAAGTTAGTAGGAGTGTTGAAAATCAAGTTGTGGATATTAATGAAATAAGGGACGATGATCCATCACCCATGGATGTTCATAAATCTACAACTACACTAGATGTTGTTCTTGTATTTCAAAATCAAGAACAATATTTGAATAATGATCAAACACCCCATGAAGAAAATAACTTACCAACTCAAACAAGTGAACTAGTTGGAATAACATTAAACAAACATGCAAGGGTTAAAAGTCAGCTATTCATGATGATTATATAGTTTACTTGCAAGAGACGGATTTTGATATTGGCATTGATAATGATCTTGTATTTTTTTTCACAAGCCATAAAAGGTGATAAGTCTGAAATGTGGATTGACGCTATGAAAGAAGAGTTGAAATCAATGGCTCAAAATAATGTCTGGGATCTTGTAAACTTGCCTGAAGGTTCTAAACGAGTTGGTTGTAAATGGGTCTTTAAGACCAAACGCGACTCTAAAGGCAATGTTGAAAGATATAAAGTTAGACTTATAGCCAAAGGTTATACTCAAGAAAAAAGGTGTTGATTACAATGAGACTTTTTACCCGTCTTAAAGAAGGATTCATTGAGAATAATATTGGCATTAGTGGCTCATTTTAGAGCTACATCAAATGGATATGAAAACTTCCTTTCTGAATGGAAATCTTGAGAAAGAAGTTTATATGAAACAACCTGAAGGGTTTTTTATTAATGGTAAAGAAAAGATGGTGTGTAAACTAAAGAAATCAATATATGGACTTAAACAAGCTTCTAGACAATGGTATATTAAGTTCAATGATACCATTACATCTTTCGATTTTGAAGAAATCATCGTTGATCGATGTATATATCGCAAGATCAGTGGGAGCAAGGTTATATTTTTGGTTCTATATGTTGATGATATCTTGCTTGCGACTAATGACTTTGGTTTATTGCACAAGACTAAAGGATATCTCTCTAAGAATTTTGAAATGAAAGATATTTGGTGAGGCATCTTATGTGACTGGAATTTCAATATTTCATGACGAATCTAAAGGTCTATTAGGACTGTCTCAAAAGGCCTATATCGATAAAATTCTTAAGAGATTCATCTATCATGGAAGCAAAATTTGTAGCTTGTTATGAGGCTACTATTCATGCATTATAATTGCGGAACTTTATTTCACGGCTTGGGGTTGTCGACACTATAAGTAAGCCTCTAAAAATGTATTGTAATAATACTGCAACAATTTTCTTCTCTAAGAACGATAAGTACTCTAAAGGTGCGAAACACATGGACATAAAGTTCTTTATCATGAAAGAGGAAATTCGGAAACAAAGAGTGTACCTCAAACATATTAGTACGGATCTAATAATTGCTGATCCTCTTACCATGGGTTTACCAGCTAATGCTTTTACGCAACATGTTCCTAGGTTGAGTCTTGGTTGTATTGATAACTAATTATGATGTTTTAAACACTCTTGAGCTCAATAAAATGTTTCTGATTTTATTTCCTATTCTTTAAGTTATTATGCATGCATTTGTGTTTGAATAAGAAATATGTATGTGTTATCATAACAAGTATGTGGACTGTATGTTGTTTATATAACTTATGATTCTAACATGATGAACTCATAATGTTGTGATATATGGAAGGAAGTATACGAGTATACTGTGTATGACCGCCATAATCCTCACTATGTAGCTTGTTGTGTCAAGATACTTATGATGTTAACGATTTTAAGATTTTATTTGCTCGCATTATGTTATACCATTAAGGAATATCATGTCAAGTGAGAGAATATAGTATCGTGACAAGTTATTAATGTCATAATTATCCCATATTGAATTGTCGATTACATATACATTAATGTGTATTAATGATGTAACCAAAATTAGTCAAATCATGATAAATGCTCTTTAATGGTACATTATATATTGACCGTTACATATGTTAGCATTGATGGACATGTTAACCAACAAGTCCTATATAAACTAGTCCTTCCCTTACCCTAAAACACACACAAGTAGAATCATTGTGGCTATCCATCAAGCTCTCTACACTTAAGTGGGTCAAGGGAGAGAAATTAGTTTTTGCTTAAAGTGTTCTTTATATCATGTCAACATCCGCTATGGGTTCGGTACGTTGTACTCTCTCATCTTATATATGTGATTATTATCTTATTCTAAGATCTTGTGGCATAATAGATTAATGTGTTCATCATGAATATCAGGGCCGTCTCATTGATTTCGGTGGCCCCGTGCCATCACCATAAAGAGACCCTTAAACATACTCACAAAATACACATTTATTAGTAGTGCGTGAACTAATTAAACATAAGCTTCATGTTGTGTATATACATAATAGAAGTGCATGGAAATTTTGTGGCCCTCGTTAAGCGGTGCCCCTGTGCAATGGCACCGCTTGCACTCCCCTAAAGATGGCCCTGATGAATATTTAATGCTAATGTCTACACATATAAATGCTTACAGGAGATGCATGAAGGTGGTTTGATAAAATTAAAGGATTTAACCAAATTTTTAAAAAAATACTACCCGCCTTCCCGTACTGGCAAAGTCAACACCTCGATAATTAAGTGGGACCCTACTAATCCCAAGTTCGAAAACTGGCTGGCCTCAAAGTTTGTGAACTACAAGACGATGGATATATTCACTAAAGGAGCATTGTGGGATTATTGGAAATTGGAAAGTGACGAAATTGAGCCAACGAATGATGAAACTTCCGATCTTGAGGAAACTGATCACGATGATGAAAAAAATCGGTGAAATTTTTAGGATTGAAACAAACTTGTTCGATTATGAAACATCGCCATGCGAAAAATCCAAAGAGTTCAATTACCTACTCAAGATAGACCCGGATGTCCTTACTAAAGATATTGAGGGATTCAAGACTTATGAATAATATAAAGACGATTGGATTAATGAGTGGAATAAAGATGTGCCATAGGTGCATGAAAAACCATGGACAGAGAATGGAGTATGGAAGGAACCAACACCGGTTAAGCATTATTGCAAGCCCTTTAATCATAAAAACAGATGTTCAGAGTGACCTGCCTGTAGCTGGAGAGAAGATGGATATTGTAGTGGAGAAAACTTGCCTGGAGCCTACATAATTAGAAACTCACTCCATTATCAAGATTTAGAATGGTATGAGGCTTTGAAAGATAGCAAGCTAAAAGACGAAGCTTTAAGAAATAAAGTTATCATGGAAGGATTAATCAATGACGATGTTGAATCGAATAATGAAGGGTGTAAAAGTTGGGAAAACTTTGAAAATACAAACGGTGAACGTTATGAAAGGGAATATGAGAATGATGAAGAAGATGAAGAAAGATGTAAATTATTTGATGATACAACTCAAGAATTGCTGGTTTGCACTATAAGAAGATTCGAGATGATCAAGTATTCATTCGGATAAGACGAAGAGTATGTTGCGGTTAAAGAAGACGAATACGAAGATTTGACGAGTAGAGCAAAGATGCATGCCGAGCATATCAAGAAATCTTTTGCATAATGGACGAAGGATGGATGGTAAATAGAGCCGAATGAAGGAAGGAAGCTTGGAGAATGTCTCACTTAAAGGACTAGTGTAAAGAAATGTGCAACCCGGAGACAACGGATTGTTATTTATTGTATCGAGTTTGTCTTCCTAAACATCAATACGCGTATTGAATGTATTGACGTTATCAGTCGTTTCTTTTTTTATGCAATTAAAAATTCTTCTCTGTTCTGTCAATACGGCGTTTTCATGACATGATTTCAGCGTATTAACAGTCTGATCCCTGGTATTTGCTTAATGACACATACCTTTTGCTTTGAAAACAAGCGAAAATACCAAAAACGGACTTTAAATGCCAAATACATGCCTTGTTTTGCTAATAGTATTTGTGCTGGAACGGATAACTAAGAAAGGACGAAACAACAAAGCCTTAAAACGACCAAAAAACCGGAATCGGATTGGAAGAAGACAGTGAAAGGACAAGCCTAATCGAAGCTGAAAAAGTCAGTAATGTCACAAGTCAATGGTCAAAAGTCAAGTATCCAGACAAAATCCATAAAGTATACAATTGAAGAAATATATGTCTTGAGGGTTGATATTGCCAAACCCTAAACATATTTATTTATAAGAGGAAAAAGCGGAGAAATGAAAAGGGATGGACTAAACTATTTTGAGCAAAGTTGTATCCAAGGGCTTGTTCTGATCAAGCCACTATAACTTGTTCACACAAGGACTGGTTGGTGAATGTGATAAATAACACTCTGGGGTTGTGTTTACGAAATTTCGGCATGACCTTTCTAAAAATATAGACTTTCCATTTTTATCAACCTCGACTCGTGAAACTATCTATTTTACAAAGTACATCTTTTATTGACTCGCAAGTATATCCGATATATTTTCGACAACACCTCAAATATTGCAACAAGTCCGTTCTAAACCTAAACCTCTTCGACATTCAACTTATGCTTACAACAAATCCAACATCTACTTAATCTCTTCGCCAACAATATTTAACTCAACATACATTAAATCTTTAAGTAAACGATATAGCCGTAATAATAGCAATATATATATCAACATAATCACAATAAACTTTTAAATGCAAAAGTACAACTACTTTTTATGTTCTTCTATTTATAACTAAAAATATTTAACTTTGAGACTTGTGGTTTTATAGGAAAACTAGATAATGATTTTCACAACGATCCGCTTTGTACACCTTGTTCGGAATGATCATACGAATGCAAAAGTACAACTTATTTATGAAAAATAAAGATGACTTACAAAGAAACACGACGAAAGGTAGATTAGAAATCAAAGAACAACCCAAACGTTGTTTTACAAACTACCCGGATGAACTAACAATCAACACGAACAATATATCTTCAAGTGGATGATCAAAGATTAAAGATGAAAGGATTTTTGTTGGTGTTTTGGTTCGGCAAAAGAGAGAAAAAGGAAGAAAGAAAGACTAATGCAAAATGTGTGTGTGTATGAAAATGAGAATGAGGTTAAGTGTGTATGCATATATAACAAAAATCATACACACACACACACATTAGTGTGTGCACACACTAGTGTGTGCCGTGGGCTAGGAGACAAGAGGTAGGGGACCAATATGATCCACCTATCAACACATCTCTAGTACTAGTCCTTTCCATTTTTCATGCAAGTTTGTTAGTGATTTGATTTTGAAATTTTGAATCCTATGCTAGTATGTATGTGTGACCGGTTGTGGACAAGGCACAAAGGGGGACCAAAAATATTTTTCCCACTTTCTAGGATCATAGTGCTAGTTGGTGAATTAATTTCCAAGGCTTTGCATGATCATGTATAAGTAAAAATTAATACGAAGTCGTAAATAACGAATCGAGTAACGGTATCACAAAAAATTACGAAATTTTAAATATTGCTTAAAAACATTAAAACGCAGATATTGCCCAAGAATATACAACGTTTGGTGCTCGGTTCGCTCCACGGAGACGATCTCATATAACAACGAAACAACTACCCGGTTAAACAGTAAAGCACTAAACGAACCTTTTAAATAAATTCGATATTTATACACGAGGGAAACGTCTACTTTTTTCGAAAGAACTTTTGGCGGTTGTCACAGATACACTTGTTAGGTCCATAATCTTGAATCAATCATATCGAACATGTATGCATAGAGAGAATAGTAGAGAAGGGCAAGTATTTAAAATTCAAATGATATAAAAGGGAGGGAAAATGGAAAAGTTTGTTACAAGTACATCACCCTCTAATGAAGATTAGAGGGGTATTTATAGGTGATGGAAGGAGGCTTCCCTTCCTTATTTTCCTAACTTGTCACATCTAGTCCCTAGACTTTGGTAATTATGCTATTTCATTCTTTTAGCATAATATACCTTATTACTAAACTACTTTGTCATTATCAAAAGAAACATAATGACCTTAAATACATACAAAATCACCTAAATCGACACTTTTAATGATACCTAACATAGGTCTTAGGAGAAGTACGCTATGTCTTGAAGCATGAATGTCGCCTCGAGATAAGTAATCATTGCACTAAATAAACAAACCAACATTCTAATTGGATTAATAATGGTTAATACAGTTTTCTTATATTTGGCTAGACCGCTCTTTTATCTTTTGTCAATTTGCTTGCGTGTGTTTTATTGTCTTAAGTTGATTTTAGTCACCACAAAACCCGTGCCAGTCTTTCAGGCTGAAAACCCCCTTATCCGTTAGATTTAGGATTAACATAGGTTTAGCATAGGTTTAACATATAATAGAATTAACTTAGTTTAGATAACCAAAATATTAATAAACTGAAAGATTGTTTCTCGCTCTTAGTGATCGACACCCTACTTACCACGAAACTACCATTGACCGGGTACACTACCCGTTAAAGTGTTGTTTTTGGTAAAGTCGGCAAAATATAAATTTACAACTTAAAACATAAATTATAACCACACAACGACACATCAAGTTTTTGGCGTCGCTGCCGGGGAGTAAAAATGTAATCTTGATTTTTATTTGATATTTTGGTTTTTAACATTATATTAATCTAACCCTTAGGATTAGTGTAATTTAGATTAGTGTATAATTCTGTGTATTTGTTTGTTTGATTGTTTATTAGTTTAGTTGTTAGTTTAATTGTTTTCTAAATACACTTTTCTGGTCGATAACCTAATACGGCGTATCCACTTCCATTAGATATGGCATATCCAACTTTCTTATCCAATACAGCGTATTCGTTCAAAAGCTTAAATACATCGTATTCAGATCCATTGAATATGGCGTATTGATAGAAGATTAAATTTTCCGTGTTTAATTTCCGTGCTTAATTTTCTATCTTTCTTCAGAGCAAATCCTGCTGATATCTTTACCTTTATGGCAGATCATACTTATCAAAGCTAGTTGATTGAAGAAGATACTGCAAGAACTATGGCAGAACAAATTTTAAAGAAATACATGGAAAATGCTCAAGCGTAATCAAATAAACCAAATTCCGACGATGACATAAATATTGAACTCAACAAGAAATTTTTGAATGAATTAAAAAATAATGCATACCACGAAATGTTTGATGAAGACGTGGTGGACCACATCATCAAGGTTCTTGAATTACTTGGTTTAACCAAAATTCCCGGTGTGGACTCCCATCGACTACGAATGAAGATTTTTCCTCTCTCACTGGCTGATGATGCAAGATAATGGTGGATAGATGAGGGGGAAGGAAAACTTACCACTTGGGAAGAGTTAGTGGAGAAATTCTTTTGTAAATTCTATCCCAAATCCCACGATGGTGAAGACGAAATGTTGGATGAAGGGGAATTCTAGGGCGATGATCATTGGAGTCATATCTATGAGTAAATTATCATTCGAGAAACATGTGAAAGTGAATGGAAGGACCTAAAAATGTATTATTCACTCTTGGATGAATGTAAGTTGGATAAAAGACGAAACTGGATAACATATTTTAAAAACAATAAAGAATGGAAGGAATCTGACAGTGGAAATCCCCACTATACTACTACTGATTCATTCTTCAAAGCCTATGACGAACATGACA
Source organism: Tanacetum coccineum (assembly GCA_026074375.1). Classification (NCBI taxonomy): domain Eukaryota; kingdom Viridiplantae; phylum Streptophyta; class Magnoliopsida; order Asterales; family Asteraceae; genus Tanacetum; species Tanacetum coccineum. The sequence goes on from BQNB010049869.1 coordinate 29,921, forward strand.
TTGATAAAGGGATTATACTGAGACAAATGAAGCTTAAAGAAGACAATAAGAATGACGAGCTATCTAATAAAAGGGTATGCAAAGCCAAGAAGTTTGAAGCTATAAAAAATTCACTAGGACCTAAAGAAGAAAAAGTACAAAAATATTTTTCATTTCTTTTAGTATAATTATCAGATAAAAACCAAAGAAAAACCAAAAAAAAAATAAAAAAAAATTGTCCATAAAAAGAAATAAAATTCACAAATTGGTAAAATACCAAAACATAATATTCTCAACTGAGGTATTATCATAATAAGTTCCGGTGAACTTGTTGGTTCCCAACTCGAACGGATTGTCATAAAAGTGCAACCCGGGAGACAACCCGGATTGTTATTTATTTTTATCGAGTTTGTCTTCCTAAACATCAATACGGCGTATTGAATGTCTGGACGTTATCAGTCCTTTATTTTTTATGCAATTTAAAAATTATTCTCAGTTCTGTCAATACGGCGTATTCATGCACATGATACGGCGTATTCAACAGACTGACCCGTATTTAGATACTTTTTTACAGGTTTCTCGATATGGCGTATTCTAGTTTATGGATACGGCGTTTTAGTTTCCTGTACAATTGTTTAGCTTATTTAAATTAACCGTAGTTACCTGAGATAGAATTTTGCATGTTTTTCTTATATTTTATACAGGACCTCGTGAAAGGGAAATAGACGAATGTTGGTGAAGTATCTACAATATGGAAATCTTGAAGTGTTGGAGTCTTGAAACTTCAAGACGGCTGGTCAACATAATCTTGCTCATAAACTCAACTTGGAGAATCTACCGAGCAAAATATCATGGGAGTTTCTCATTCTAATTCTTTTAAATTCCCGTTTTTAATGTTTTATCTATACAACGAGGACGTTGTATAATTCAAGTGGGAGGATGAAAATTAGAATGACACTTGTCTTATTTTTCACATTCAAATGCTTAAATTATGCTCAAATTTAAATTTTTTAAGCGTACTTTTATGAAATTACTTGATACATAACCCGTACACAATAACCCTTATTAGATATTGTGAGGATTTAACCTTATCCGTTTCAAAATGTTTACCCAAATTCCACAAAATATGGGTGTGCCGGTGATGTTGTAGACTTTAGAACTTGGCTTGGTGTATCTATTCGAGACCACAATAATGAGTACTATGGATTTAGATGGAGTAACTTGTTTAAATTGGTAAATTTCTAGGATTACACCCAAAAAGCCTTTATATGTTGTTTTATTAACTACCTACACTAGTTAGTTAAATCCTCATATAAACCCTTTGTTTACTCTCATCTTAAGAGTAAGATACCCCTAGAAAAACCAATAGAGCCAGTCCTTTAGGAATAACACCAACTATCTGTTTCATTACACCGTCTACCCTATTAGATTAAGTCCATTTATCAATTGCTAGTTGCTTAAAGTGTAAAGTATGTATTTCCCGAGTCTTGTGTCAATTTTCTATCTTTGGTACGGTTAGGAAGAAATTTGCACATTGCAAATGGGAATGTATGGGAATGTATAAAGTAGCCAAAACTCATGATTATTAAAATCAACACAATTATTGGTACGCCTCCCGAAGAATGAAAATTTCGAAGGAAATAATAACAGAGTTATTATGACGATGGTGAAAAATACACCGAGTTCATAAGTTAGTATATGAAAAAAAATGAAAAATTTAGAAAAAGACCACAACAAAAATAGGATGAAAGTTTGGAGATAATCGTTTTTGTAAAGCTTTAGACCGAAGGAATTATAAGAAGGATTGAAATATAGTTGATACGTATAAGTCAAAAAGTCAACGATGTAAAGTTATAAAGTGGTAGATATCGCCACTTGTCTTATAAAAGTATGTAAAGTATGGGATGATTAAGAAGTTGACCGTTACGGGAACGCCAACTCAGGTTGTTGTTTTTTATCTATGATCAAGACGTGTGTAAATAGTTGTATCTTTATCATGGTAACGACAGGGAAAAAGTATATAGCAACTTATATCTTGGACCTAGTCTATTTGTTTCGTAATTTTTATTTAACAACAATTTAATTCCCTTTCCTAATCATTAACCATGGGTTTTACGCGAATGAGGATGTGATCGAAGTCTATTCTGTAGTTACGACCATGTATGTATGCTTCAGCTGCCTTGTTGGTGTGGTACTTTTGGTAAAAGATTGTAGAATGATCAACCCTAAGCCTTATAATAAAAACCCATTTACCTTTATAAACCTGTTACTCCTTAGCTCTAGTGGTGGAGATGTGTATCCTTGCCAAGCCTATGATAGAATACTCGTCATGACCAAGCAATTAAGCGAATTAGTTACATGTTACCACATAGATTAGTTGAGTGATTTGAGTGTTTTCATCTTCCTATTTCATGAGGTGTTTGGTTGTGTACTTGTAATAGATCAAATAAATGCTTAAATGAAAAAATCCTTAGAAATACATTTTCATAAACTTCTAAAGGCTACTTGAGGACAAGTAGGATTCAAGTGAGGGGGATATTTGATGACATAAAATAACGTTTATTTTATAGCATCATTTATCCCATGTAATTAACCCATTTTGTATAATTATTGCAAAGAATTGTCACTTAATTGTTTGTATTTGAGAATTGCAGTAATTATGGAATACTTTGTGAAAGTTAATTAAAAGGCACGCATTCTGGAGCTTAAACGAAGATATTTGAAGATTAATGTTCTGAAAACCAATACGCCGTATCCATTAAGAAAGATAAGCGTATATGTGCCTGCACTCACCAAAGACCACTAAGAAAACAAGATCCAATACACCGTATCCAGAAGAAGGCAATACGCCATATTCAAGCTATAAGGAAATAAAATATTCTGGAAGATATCAAACGTGGTCCCTACTCCAAGAAACCCCCAATACGCTGTATCCAAGACTTTGGATACGCCGTATCAACCATATTCCAGACCTTATAAATAGAAAACTCAAAAAGGAGTTTTAAGTATGTTAAATAATATTCTCGATACCTAAATCATAAAAGTTGATTTTCAAAGGAAAAGAAGAGCAGAAGAGGTCGAGCAACCCTATCAATTCATAGGAGACAACGTGTAATTTCTTGTACTCTTGTAATCGTTCAGTTTTTGGTATCATTCGATAACTCAGTTAGTTTACCTTGGCTAAATCAATACTTTTGTATTAATTATGACGTTTGAAGGCTAATACCTTTGGGTATTAGCCATTATTATGAAGATCTTAATGTTTGGTTTGTTTATCTCGATTGCTTAATTTATCATTGGTTATTGATTATGTTTATCATATAATACTCGTTTATGTGCTTTAATATGCGTTCGATCTATATCTAAGGATATCGCCTGTAGCTTAACTAGATATCGGATAGTTCTCATATAGTAATTTATATAGGTGAAATTAATCCGTATCTAAGGATATCGCATGCAGCTTAACTATATATCGGATAGTGCCTTTGGTTTAGTGAACAAGTTAGACTAGTAGGTGACCTAGAAAGAATCTAACAAATAACGTTTTGATTCCCTTGGCTTAGTATGGATTATGATCTACCACTTATATAAAATATCGTAAGCAGTAAGTTAGTAAAGTCTCTATGAGCTAGGGTTTAACAAGATCACCATTGCTTTAAAACCTAATATAGATTATAATCAGTAAAAAAGGATGTTTTATGTGGATACGTTTAATTATGACAGAATTCTACGTGTCTAGGTCTTAGAAAGAAGTAACACCTAAGTCTTAAGAATGATATGCCGCCTCGAGATAAGTAATCATTGCACTAAATAAACAAAACAACGTTCTGATTGGATTGATAATGGTTAATATAGTTTTCTTATATTTGGCTAGACCGCTCTTTTATCTTCTGTTAATTTCATTGCGTGTGTTTTAGTGTTTTGAATTGGTTTTAGTCACCACAAAACCTATGCCAGTCTCTCAGGCTGAAAACCCCCCTTATCCATTCGATTTAGGATTAACATAGGTTTAACATAGGTTTAGTATAGATTAGACTAACTTAGATTAGAAAAACCAAAGTATTAATAAATTGAAAGTGTTCCTCGCTCTTAGTGATCGACACCCTACTTATCACGAAATCCCACTGACCGAGTATACTGCCCGTTAAAGTGTTGTTTTTGGTTAAGTCGGCAAAATATAAATTTAAAACTTGAATCATAATTTACAACCACACAAAGACACATTAACCGTTCATTCTTTTCTAAATCCATGACCAAGTACTCCATCTCTTTTGCTGCTACGAGCTGACGTCTACTCTACAACCAAACCTCAAATGGCATTTTCGCTTTTAAAAGTTCCTTTTCACTTTTACTAATATTTCACTTCTAACGTTTCTTCTCACTCCTAAACGTTCCTTTTCACTTATGATAGGCCTTTTCACGTCTAACGTTTCTTCACACTTCTAAACGTTTCTTCTCATTTCTAATAGTCTTTTTACTATTAAAATTCCTCCTATATCTCTTGACAACTTAATTATTTCATCCGAAATATTTAAGTAATTTGCGAAATGCAAATGTCACTCCTTCGCAAAACTTTCCACTTTCTAGAAAATGAAGAACATAAAGAAGATATTCAATCTTCAAGTGTTATTGAGTCACCACATTGTTGAGTCTCTTATTATTCTTCCACAACGAAAGAACTACCACCTCATTTCACATACTCACCTTGAATTCCAAATCATCCACCTTTGTCTTGATAGGATTATATGCACATCAATTGTTAGTGCAAATGATATATCAATCATTTCTGACATCCTCTTGTCAACACGTTCCTTCTTTAGTCTCGCTCATCCTTCCCCATGTTTTGGCTCTTTGGAATCATATTCATCCACATCCAAAAGCATATCATCTCCATCCTTATCCTATTTTTCTTTTTTATCCTTATAAAGTATATATTTCGGCATATCTCGCCAAGATATTAAGCGTCATTCGTCTACCTTTAAAAGGTCATTCTCATAATACTTGTGTGTCAGTCAATAAATGAATCTCATTCTTGTTTATTAAAATTCGGTCAAATCTTAGTCATTAAACATATATCTTGAGTTTTTTTTCATCATTTAGGTTATTGATTTTAAAATAATGATTGCATATGTCTAGTTTCTAAATCTATTTTAAAGTGTCATACTCTAAAATACTAAAACCTAAAAGTACATGTCTAGTTCCATGCTAGAGTTTTGCTATATGTATATGTGCACTTGTCTACTAACTTTGTTTTGTAGCACATCCATATCTTGATTCCTTGGTGCCCCAAACAAGGGGGAGAATACACTGAGGGGGAGCACTTGCAAGCATCCTACTCATTTAAATTGCATTCATTGAACATCTCAAACATTGATGGTAATTTATTTGATTCATGGATCCGCTAGAGTCTATATACAAGGAATGAAACTATCATGGGGATGCAATGAGCAAGGGGGAGCTCGAAGATATATGGGTAAATAGCATGAAGTTGATTAATCTTGATGATAGAAGACTTTAATAGGATGATGCAAGCTCACCTTTATAAGAAGATAAGATCGGGGATTATCAAATACGATAAAGGGTTCATCCATACACTAAATAGTTCACCTCCTCTACTTCAAAATCTTCTTCAACCTTTAAGGTTTTCTTATGCTTTTAAATTATATACTTGAAGCCCCTAGCTTCTTCTTATTCCTCCAACCTGAATACCAAGAGCACATACCCTTTTCTCATTTCTCCAACCTATACACTTAAAGCACCTACTTTCTTCTCATTTCTTATGACCTCCTCTCTACTATCCAAGAAACACAAAATCACCTTCAAACTCTATCTCTCATGTCTTTTTCCTTATACCTTCTATCTTTAAACTCGGAGCACCTACCTTCTTTTAACTCCTTCAAACTATATAATTGGAGCACCTACCTTATTCTAATTCCTCCAACCTACATACATGAAACACTTACCTTCTTCTCATACCTCCAACCTAAACGCTCCAGCCTATATCCAAGAAAATCCTTTTTGTTTTGACAAAAGGGGGAGAAAGAATGTAAACGAGCAACTTTTAAACTTTACTATGTTTTATAGTTTACACATTTTGTTATCATCAAAAGGGGGAGATTGTTAGTGCAAATATTACGATATTTAATCTATACACTCTCTTTATGTTTTGGTGACGACAAACATATAACTTGTAAAACATAACGTAAAGTTTACAAGTTACTCGTAGATGTATACTTCAACTCACGGATATCTCACCATCCTTATCCACCACAAGTATACATTTATCTACTTGATCTTGACATCCTAAGACTCTTACTCATATGGGCTTCACTAGTTAGATCGGGCCAAGCAAACGGGCTAGCCCATTAAGGCCTAATAGAGCTTGGCCCGTTAAGGCCCATCAAGGCCCAATCAAAGCTTCTAGAAGATGGAGGGAAACTAGCTAATCAAATTTGAATTAAGCTTTTAGAAGATGTAGGGAAACTAGCTAATTTAAATTTGAATTAAGCTTCTAGAAGATAAAGGGAAACTAGTTGGTGCATGCTTTTGTCCAAACACTCTTTTACCCATTAGACAAAAGATACTTCTCCAAGTCAAGGCTCTCCTATAAAAGGCCAAGATTTTTCTTCCCTTCCTCTCTTGACGAGATCTCACAGCACACACATATATATACATAAAGTTTTCTTTCTTCATGTTTGATCATGGTTCTAGCATAAGGCATGGATCATGGTGACACTCTATGTCAGTTCCACTAATACCAAGGGGTATGTAGTGAAGTATAGGATGTCTCTACATGAAAGTGATCATCCTTGATTACTTGTATATCATGTAGTAGATTGGATGGGTTGCAAAGAAGTGATTACATTTGGTCACTTGTATGTCATAGAGTAGATTTGATTTATATATTGTAACTCTTGTGTATTTGTGTAGATCCGGATAGTGTATAAATCCGGAAGTGTAGATTGTGTGTCGGTTAGTATTTTAGGCCTCAAAATACATTAGTGATGTGGTAGATTAGTTCTAGCTAAGATTAGGAATCGACATTTAGCTTAGTGTCGGAAAATAATGTAAGCAACGGGGTTTATGTGTTTAGGGCATAAAAACAAGGTTTGTTATGTTGGGCCATAAAACATAATAGGTTTGGTTATACCCGAAGAAGGACTCAACATCTAGCTTAGTGTCGAAAAATAATGTAAGCAACGTTATAAGGTTTTCTTCGCCGAAAGGGTGCTTGTTGATTAGTGAAGTAACTCTCAAGTTGGATACCCGGGGAGTAGAGTAGGGAAAATAGGAGCTTCATGATCGAACCACTATAAATCACCGTGTCCAGTTTGCATTTTCTTTTACCTTTATACTTACTTATGTCTTTATATTTCTCGCTTTACTTTTACACTTGCATTGTGCTTATGATTGTGTGAGTTGTTGTGTATGTTGTGTTAGTCATGGTTGTGTAGCTCTTTGTAGTAAACATTATGAGTGTAGATATATTGGTAGAATATGCGCTAGTTATTGTAAATCTATTATCGACACTTCTCATATTACATCAAACTTAATTGGTGATTTGATTCAAAAGATTTAGTCTGAAAACCTCTTCTAGAGGCGGTTCTTTTAAATTAGGCGCCCCCCTGATGTACTAGGTGGCCCCCATATATTTATGGGACCGCCGACAGAGAGTGATGTAATAATTGATACAAAAGATCTAAAGTTTTTAAAAGGAAACGTATTCACCCTCGCTCTACGGTTACCTCACTGTTATCATGCTTCTTTACCATGATTAGGTTTGAGAGCAAGCCGTGGTAATGCACTTCTCTTATGATCTGTGCCTCTACCAACTTGGTTACTTCCTTCTAAATGGCTTTGTTTTGATCTGGTGCTTGGTCCCTCTTTTGTTTCCTTATTGGAGAACATCCTTCACGGACGTTCAAGCGGTGTTCCGGTATGGATATAGGAACCCCCGTCATGTCCGCTGGTTTCCAGGCGAATATGTCTAGATTTCTTTTGAGTAGGTCACAAAGTTCCATCTTTCCTTTTTCTGATAGGCTTCCTCCTATGGTGATGGTCTGTTCCAGATGGGGCTTATGCTACCATCATGCATTCTGTTGGTACTATGGTGTTGTTATGCAGTGTTACTATCCCTTCCCACACCGGGAACTTGAGCATTTCGTGCACAGTAGACGGAACTACTTGAATATTTCTTAGTCCTGGTCGGCCAATAATACCGTTATACGGAGATGGAGACCGAACGACCATGAAATTTATCAGGGCACTTGTAGAGTGTTCCCCATCTCCTAATGACACCATCAGCGATATCTATCCCAATGGCTAGGATATTTCCCCACTAAATCCTAGGAGCGGGGTCGTGGCTGGGGTTATTTATCTTTTGATTTCCGGGCGGAGTCTATTGAACCAATTTTCATATAACACTTCTGAAGCAGAACCTCCATCCACGTACATGCGGTGTATGAGGTGGCCTCCCACCTCTGCTTCGACCACCATTGGGCTTTCCTGTCCATCATTACTTGTGAGTGGTGGGAATGAGATATCCTGATTTGCGAAGTAGCTTTGAGTCGCTATTTGTTTCATTACCTGCTTCCACGGCTACACCATGAAAATTGCTGGGGCATTCTCCTTGTTAGAGGCTTCCTATTTCTTGGCTGTTTTTGAGTATTCTCCTTTGTTGTTTCCTTGCTTTAATTATTTGATTAGGTGTGACAGTTGCCCGGACTTAAAGGCTTCTTCAATCTGTTTTTTAGGTGGATGCATTCATCCGTGTTGTGGCCTTTATACCCGTGGAACTCGTAGAACTTATTTTAGTTCCAGTTCTTTGCGGGGCCGAACATCGATGGTGGTGCTTTGAATTTTACCGTGTCCACTGCCAAGATTTCCTTTGGAGTTTTAGTAGGTAGAGTGAATCTATCATGCCTTCTGCTAGACTTCTGGCGGTTTTTGAAATCTTGTCTTTTGTCAAAGCTTGGTTTGTGACTCCCTTCATGATGTCTCCATATTGGTGGACCCTTCTTCCTAGATTGGTGTGCCATAGCCACTTCACCTCTAAGGAAAGCTATGGTTACACTCATCATTTCATCCACAGATTTAGGGATGTTGTCATTCTGTCTTTTGATCAAGTATCTGTTGGTGATGCCATACATGAATCCGGACACCCTCATGCACTCCGGTGCTCCTTTCACGTGCATGCTTTCGGCCTTGAACCATTCCATGAAAGCTTCCATTGACTATCCTTCCCTTTGCCTAATGTGGTGAATCTGAATGGGGTCCTTGATGTATTTCTTTTGTTGTAAGAAATTTGCCAAGAACGCTTTTCGTAGCTCTATGTAGCTGTCAATGTCTGAGGGAAGCTCATTGAACCATAATCTGGCTGACCCTATCAGTGTAGAGTTGAACATGTGGTACCATGTTAGCATTTCCCAATGTTCCACCTTGGCTGTGGTTTAGAATATTTTAAGGTGGTCTTCTGGATCTTCGGACCAGTCATATGTTTTGACATTGGTTGGCATGCAGATCCTCTTGGGGAATTCGAAGTTACGGATCCGTGAAGTGAATGGATCGGTCTCCTCACATAGCCAGGGCTGGGACAGGTCCTCTTCATCGGTGGTGGGTTTTGGCTTTTTGGACTTCCAATGGCCTCTTGCATCATTCTCACTTTCAGAGAGGTAACACTCCTCCTCTCTTGTTGGCTTCCTGCAGTTCGCTCGATCAGTCGCGTCTCATTCCCTCTCGATTTCTCTCTGTCCCTCGCTGGAGCATGTGACATAACTTCGAACAAGGTTTCTTGCTTCTCTTTTTCTGGGGTCTGGATCTCTGTCAGCTCTTTCAGCACTAGCATCTCTTCTGGCACGCGCATGCTTGCGTCGAGATGTACTTTTGCGTCCGAGGCGTGAGAATACGTTTCTTTCCCTTTTCCCCAGCCTCGTGAAGACATTTTTCTCCTTTTCACCTAGTCTTGTGAAGACGGTGGTGCTCGGGCTTTTTCGATAGGGAGAACTTGGTTCTTCGCGCTTTAGCCTGAAGAAGACACTTGGGCTTTAGGAGGGGTAGGATCCTCTGGACATGGTGCTTGGGCTGGGTTTTCTCTCTTTTGACAAATTTTTCTTCTTACAATATTCGGACTTAGAGAGCTGAGTTTTTTCTTTCGTTTGCGAATTCCGTCATCAGCGTTCTCCATATGTCAGGCGGGTCTGGACAGCTTGGAGTTTTTCTTGATGCACCTTTTCAGCCATCAACGGTAGGAGCTGGTTATAGTGCTTATCATAGAACTCATGGAGTTTTTCATCCGGCATGGGGCCATCAGTTGTTTGCTTACTTCCTTTCCCCGCTGTGTTTCGCACGACGGAATCAGCTGGTGTAGGAGCTCACTCTGCCTATTTGCTCATTTTTTGTATTGAGTTTTTGGGACGTAGTTGTGTTTCGGTCCGACGGATGGCCCAAACTTGTTAGTACAAAAATAGTGTGGTATGATATATGAAGGGTTAACTCACTTGAAATAGAGATTGCAAGTTCGTTCTTGGAAGAGTAATTTGTACTAAGTGAAAGTAAGGGATGATTCCTGCTAAGAACAAAGTATACCATTAGCCTTACCACGGGAGGGGGGTCCCGCGATTGGACTCCGGTGTGAGAGTAAGTATTCGTTTATAAGTAGTATGTGTGAAATTCGGTCGCGGAAATCATACCGTTGGGAGTGTTTTGGTAACTCCTTATATAGGCTGATGTCGCTGTTGAATGCATGGGTCACGAGGTGTGTTCCACCCTATTAACCGATGGGTAATAGGGCGGTTGTCGTGAGGTTAACGTCGTTGACTACGTCACGCTTTGTAATGTAGTGACAAGAGTCAACGTACTTATTGTTTGTTATCTCTTTTTGGGGCGTTGACGTTCTCCCTTTGGTTCCCCATGCACTGCTCTTTACTCTGTTTGGTTAGGTCACGGGTGTCCACTTGTCGGGAAGTGGTGTGCGACCACGGATGGGTCGTGATCCTTGCGGATGCGATCCATCGCTAGTCGCGGGACGTGGTCAGCATGTAGTATATGCGGATATAGGCTGGGATCGGCCTTGGGCCGTTCCTAGTCATTGCGGATTACTGGGCCTGAGCCCTTTGTTGGCTGTTTAGTTCAGACCCAGGGTCCGGGTGACTACTATACGTCGTCAATCGGCTTGGCTCGATTACAACCCTATTTGAGGCTACCATAACGCCCGGTCTTAGGGCAATCTTGTTGTTTTACCGACGAGAATCTCGTGAAACGAGATTGTATTACAACATATCCAACATTTATGTACGGATGTCCCAACGACTTGTGTAAATCTGATGAAACATTCTATTTACCCAAAAAATCTGATCGAAACATTTGTATGTTAAGGAATTACTATTTGGCCCAAGTATGTAAGCTAGTTGGGTATGAGACTATGGGTATTAAATTGAAACTTTGGGTTAGCAAATGAAGTATAAGTTAGGCCCATTCTTTTTTTGACATAAGTAGCTCATGTTCCCAAATATGCAAGCTAGGCGCATTACGTTTTTTTACCAGGCCACACTTTGGACTATAAAATGTCAAAAGTTTTTGGAAGTAATGAACTTCTGGTCATACATATGAACATGAGGTGAACTAGTCAACAACTAATAAGTGTTGAAATGCTTGATACTCCATAACTAATAACCACATTCTAATTGTATCCATGTTCTCAAAATCTGATGAATGTAATAGAACAAGTCCAAACTATATGCATGTCGCTCTTTGTTGCAATTTCATCATACTTTCAAATTAACAATTTAGACACAAACGTGGAACTCATACACGTTTTTGGGCATGGCTCACTAAGAACATTATAAAATGTGAGCACACTTGTCCTTAAGTTAAGGTGCAACTAACCAAGTTGAACTTGAGCTCATCTTGTGAGCATTATAG
>BQNB010049870.1:0-41818 GCA_026074375.1 Tanacetum coccineum
ATCAGCGTCTCAAAAGTCTCATCATGTTCGTCCTTCCAGATGACCAAATGAATTCTGTCATAAATTGCTTAACTGCTAAATCAACATGAGATAACCTGATACTATATCACGAGGGCCCCTCTGATGTGAAAGAAAGTAGGGTCATGGACCTAAAGTTATGCTATAACACCTTAAAAAATTCAAAGAAGGTGAATCTCTAACACAAACTTTCACCAGATATAAAGCTTTGATGAATAAGTTAGTAAATGATGGCATTAATCTTTTAGAGATTGAAATAAATATTAGTTTTATAAACGGGTTACCAAAGAAGTGGCTAAGTTTCTGTCAAAGTCTTAGAAATACAAATCATGTGAAAGATTCAGAGCTTGCTTTTTTATTTGGTAAACTTAAATATGAAGAAAACCTAATAGACAGTATTTATGAGACTAAAGAGAAAAAATCTCTTGTCTCTACAACACCTTTGTCAACTGCTTTCTTCTCTACCTCTATTGTCCAGGACTTTCAAGATAGTCCTAATGATGAAGAGGATACAAGAAGCATTCATGAGTACCTAAATGACCTAGAAGAAGAATATCAAGCAAGAGCTCTTTTAGCCAAGTCTAAAAGATTCTTTGTTATCCCAAAGATTTACTAGCTAACAAGAATGATCCGGAGGTCGGGGAGGATTGAACAAATGTTTAGCCATATTATTAGGCAAGAGACTGTTGGTCAAAAGCTTTAGTTCCCTCATATCAATCACCCTTTCAACCAAAACCTCTCAGTTCCTCTCAGCACAAACCAGAACTAAGGCCTACCAAGGACTTTGAAGCTAAATACAACAAAAGTCAAGGCTAAATTGGCTCTCCTAAGTTCAAGTGCTTTAGCTTCTAAAGCCGCAACTATTAAGAACAAAGGTCTCATCGCTGAAGCCTATAAATGAGATAAAGAAGAAGTGTCATCTGATGACAATGTGATAGTGGAGGTCAAAGTACTCATGGCACTAGCTGAAGAAAATGATTCTATCAGCAAAGAAGGTGCCAAAAATGGTGAATGGGTAAAGATCTCCATGAGAAAGGTACACACTCTTCTTGAAATAGAAGATAATGATGATAGAAAAACCTATCTAGATTATTTGTGTATCGATCTAAATTATGTTGAAGAACAAAGAAATAATCTTTTGTCAAAACATAGAGATCTGGTTCATGAACTAAATGCATGCAAAGAACAACTTTTAGTATTAAAATAAGCAAAACTTGAATTTTTTACCATGCAACATGTAAACACTGAGATTCTCAAAGAGAATAAAAACTTAAGAACTAAGCTGAAAGAGCTAACAACAATCACTAAAACATGGCTTAACATTTCTAACAAAGTAAATTAGTGTATCAGTAAACAAATCCCCTCTCAAAAGCAGAGAATTTTAGGAATTGATCAACTCACTAAAGATCTTTCCAGCTCTGGGCAAAAAGACCTAGTCTTTGTAAAATCTTCAGCTGATGACACAAAAGTGTCCATACCTTTTGTTGAAAGACACTAGTTGTCTAAAGCTGAAGGTTTTATTCTGCCAAATCATGACACTGGTAGGATACTCCCAGCTGAGTCACAAAGAAACACAACTGATCCCTCAGTTGCTGTCACTGACTCTTCAGCGACTGATTATGATTCAACGGATGAGATTTTTAGTTTGTAGCACCCCTCTTCCTCCACTGAAGAAGTTGGATGGTGCTGAACCTATTTCTGGACCAAAGACTATCAAATCAATTTTGAGGTCAAAATCTACATTCAAAGCTGAAACTTTAAAAGGTGTCATAATAAATGAACCATCCTCAGCTCCTGCTAAGGGTAACAAAAGCTCTTCAGCTTCAAAAGTTAACTCAGCTCCTGCTGGTAAACTAAAGAGTGTGAAAATTAAAGATGATCCTCCTTTGGCTATTGTAATGAAAGAACTTAACGACCTAAAATTAAAAATAGCAGAATTTGTCATTTACTCCAGACATAATCAACAGGTTCACAAAATGCACTTCAAAAAACCAAATACAACCACAAATTAAAAGAGTTGTGATTTGTGTTGGCCTAAAACATTCATCTCTCAGGAGGATTTATAACAAGGTTTTGTTTTGTAAAAAGTGTGAGAAAATTGATCACATAACCTGTGATCATGCTGAATACAATTCCACCATAAACATGTCTCAGCATCTCAAATGTCTGAGTAGATCTTCATCAAGATCTAAAATCCCAAGACCATCAAAATGCTTCTTTCCACCTTGCATACACTATGGATGTATAGATCATTTATGTAATGAGTGTTTATACTATCCTATATGTAGATTATGTGGAAGTTATGACCATGACACAAATGATCATAAAACATTATCTCTCTTCTCGAAAGTGAGATTACTCCAAGAAATCCTCTTTTTTTCTGTTGTTTTTTCCTTTTTTTTTTTTTTTTTTTTTTTTTTTCTTTTTATTTTTTTTCTTTCCTTGTGTTTTTTTTTTTTTTTTTTTTATTTTTTTTTTTTTAAACATGAATTCAAAAGATGTGAAGCTTGTAGTAGCTCAACTCATACCACAACTAATCATTATGATATTGAATGGTTCAAAAGAGGTGAAGCACTTCAAGCCAAAAAGGCTAAAGCTTTAAAATCAACTAGGACTGAATCATCAAATGCTAACAGATCCAAGACTCCCACTAAAAGGTGGGTTTCTAAGCAAAACTAACCATTCTGAACGTATTTGTGTAGTGTGACATCAGGAAGCCCATCTGGTACCTGGACAGTGGATGCTCAAGGCATATGACTGGTGTCAAGAGTTACCTGCACAAATATGTGGAACAACCAGGACCTAAAGTGGTGTTTGGAGATGACTCTACATGCACAACTGAAGGTTATGGCTCTATCAAATGTAATGGTATAGTTTCCATAAAGGTGGCATTTATAAATGGTCTTAAGTATAATTTAATTAGCATCAGTCAACTCTATGATGCTAAATATATTGTTTAGTTTGAAGAGAAAAGAGGAACAATCTTCAACTCCAATAAAGAAGTTGTAATTATTGCTCCAAGAGTAAGAGATGTATATGTTCTTGACATGACATCTTCTGCACAATAATCTTGTTTCTTTGCCAAAGGTTCTGAAAATATCAACTAGTTTTGGCATAAAAGACTTGCTCGTCTAAACTTCAAAACAATCAATAAACTAGAAAAACAAAATCTTGTTATTGGTCTTCCCTTACTTGTCTACTCAAAGGACAAACCATGTTCATCATGTAAAAAGGGCAACTTCATTAGCGGCCAACTTTAAAACAAAACATGTCATCTTCTATCAAGAAATGTCTGTCTTCTTCTTCACCAGGATTTATTTAGACGTGTAACTCAGAGGTCTATTAACCATGAAAAATACACCCTTGTCATTGTTGATGGAGAACTCAAGGTACACTGGGTATACTTCGTGGAAAAAGAAAAGTCAAGACTTGAAACTATCATTCCTTTCATTTAAAAGAGTTGAAAATTCAACATGACATCAAAGTCAAACAACTCAGAACCAAAAATGGTACTGAATTAGGAAATAGCATCCTTATCAATAAATTAAAAAAAACTTCTGTGATGAAAAAGGGATTTCTCAACACTTCTCCTCTCCATACACACTTAAACAAAATGGTGTTGCTAAAAGGAAAAATAAAACCCTCATAGAAGCAGCAAGAACAATGCTTTCAGGACCTGTCTTCTCAAAATTTAATAATGACTGAAGCTGTTAAGCCACTTGCCATGTACACTAAAAAAGATACACATTGTGAAAAGACATCTTACAAATCATTTATGAAATTTTTCGTAAGAGAATCCCAAACATTAACTTTCTTTATGTCTTTGGATGTCCAGTTTACATCCATAATCATAAAGATCACCTATGAAAGTTTGATGAAAAAGCTGATGATGGTTATCGTCTTGGATACTCACTAGTTTCTAAGGCCTTTAAAGTTCTTCCACACAAGAAGACATAAAACTAAAAGAAAAACCTATCACGTCACATTTGATGTAAAGCCCTGATGTGCATATCAAAATTTCTCAAAACCTTTAGTTGACAACATCAACATTCCTAAAAATGAAAGATATCCACCTGATGAATATCTTCTTCCTTATAAGCCTTCTCAAAGGTATCAAGCAAGCAACAATGATGTGTCCTTCATAGAACCCTATGAATGTCATGAACCAGTTGTTCTTGAAACTAAAGTTTCATCTGACTAAAATGGTCAAAATGACAAAATGATCAAAATGATCAATCTGTTCAAAATGATGAAATCTTAAATGATGATCATTCTGAACATTCCAGTCACACCAATGATGACCAAATCATTGATAATCTCCAAACACTGAAGATATTCAGATCTCTAAACACTCATCCTCTCTAAGAGTAGAAGATACTTCAGTACAAGATACATTCCAAATCCTAAAATCCACCCTTAACCTATACTAATCGATGGTTACTCCAGATCCTCAAGGACAGATGGTCTCAGGACAAACATATTGAGTTGGTCAATATCATTGGTAATCCAAGGGCTGAAATGCTCACAAGAGCCATAGCCAAAGAACTCAGTGATGCTTCAGCTCATGAATGTCTCTTTGTAGATTTTCTCTCTGAAGAAGAACCTAAAAAGGTCTTTGAAGCACTAAAGCATCCTGGATGGGTTGATGCATGCATGCAATAAAATGATGAACTAAACCAATTTGCTAGAAACAAAGTTTGGACATTAGTTCCTGCACCTTATGGTAAAACCATCACTTGCTCAAAATGGGTATTCAGGAAGAAAAGGGATGAAACTAGAATTGTCATAAAAAACAAGGCAAGACTTGTAGCTCAAGGATACAATCAGCAAGAAGGCATAGATTATGATGAGACCTTTGCTCTAGTTGCAAGACTTGAAGCAATCAGAATCTTTCTTTGCCTTTGTCAAATAATGACTTCATTGTTGATCAAAATGGATGTCAAAAGTGCATTCCTCAATGGTAAACTAAAAGAAGAAGTTTATGTCAAACAACCTCCAGGTTTTGAGAGCAATGAGTTCCCAAACCATGTATGCAAATTAGACAAAGCCCTTTACGGACTTAAACAAGCTCCAAGAGCATGGTATGAAACTCTCTCAACCTTTCTCACTGAACATAAGTTTGTAAGAGGTAAGATAGACAACACTTTGTTTGTCTACAAAACTCAAACTGATGTGATTCTGGTTCAAATCTATGTTGATGACATTATCTTTGGGGCCACCAGCATAAAACTGTGCAAACTGTTTGCTAAACTGATGACTCAAAGATATGAAATGAGCATGATGGGTATCCTCACCTATTTCTTTAGATTTCAGATTAAATAATCTGAAAGAGCATTTCAATTTTTTTTTTTTTTTTTTTTTTTTTTCAACCAAGAAAATATGTCAAGGATCTGCTAAAAAAAAGTATGACATAAATGGTTCATCAGTGAAAACTCCAATGGTACCCCCTATAAAAATTAAGTTAGGACCAGATCTCAATGTCAAAGATGTAAATAAGACTCAGTACAGAGGTATGATTGGATCATTAATGTACCTAACTACAAGCAGACCTGACATTCAATTCTCCACTTGTCTTTGTGCAAGATATCAAGCAAATCCTAAGGAATCCCACCTTATTGCTGTCAAGAGAATTTTCAAATACCTAAAGGTACTCCAAGTCTTGGTCTTTGGTATCCAAAATTCTCAGGTTTTGACCTAAAAGGATACTCAGACTCTGACTATGCTGGATGCAACATGGACAGAAAAAACACTTCAGGTGCTTATCAGTTGCTAGGAGGCAAACTTGTGTGCTGGAGTGCTAAAAAGCAACAATCTGTAGCTATGTCATCAGCTGAAGCTGAATATGTAGTTGTTGCTGGATGTTGTGCTAACATATTATGGATGAAAAGTCAACTCACTGACTATGACATCATATATGAAAAGGTACCCATATTCTGTGATAACACCAGTGCTATTGGAATCTCAAACAATCCAGTTCTGCACTCACGAACAAGGCAAATTGATATCATATATCATTTCATCAGAGATCATATTCTAAAAGGGGACATTGAATTACATTTCATTCCTACTCAAGATCAACTTGCTGATATCTTCACCAAGCCTCTGGATGAGCCAACCTTTAAAAGATTGATTGTTGAACTAGGTATGCTGAACATTGATTCAAAACCTGAAGCTTCAGTACTGACTGAAGAAAACTAAAGCTTCAGCGCTTTCATCCAAAACTGACCAAACTTTCATGTTAAATGTCAGTTTAGTTTTTGCATACATCCTTTAACTTGTTCGAGTAAAGTAACTGAGCAATCACATATGTCTCATTCATGGATTTGCATGAGCATGTGTGGTTTTGTCGCCTTCACTGGAGCATAGATATTGGTTAAGTTAAGAACTGAACAAAACTAATTTATTCCATTCAGTTCAGTTTAGCAAAATAATTTTATCTAAATCTTCAGCTATCTCTCGAGTGAAGTAACTGAGCAATCACATATGTCTCATTCATGGATTTGTATGAGCACTTGTGGTTTTGTTGCCTTCGCTGGAAGACTGATGATGATGAAGATTACAATAATCATTTCAGCATTACATAAACACCAAACCTGAACCTAGTCCAGCTTTTCCAATATCAATTTAAAGGTCAGCTTTTAAAACAAACAAATGTGATTTTCAAAAGTAATATTATTTTATCAAAATAATTTCCTTCCCAAGGAAGTCGTTTAAATTTAAAAATATTAAAAGAGGAAGTCCAATAGTTAGAATGACCACATCATCCTTCTCTCACCTACTTTTTCAGTTGAATAGACGACCGTTCATTGTTCTAGGTGTTAGATGCATGCTTTGCTGACTTTCATTTAATAAAAAGATTGGCACACATGTTGAAAACAAACTGTAAACATTCCCATAACTTTATAACCTTAAATGATAATTACAATTTCTCAAAGGAAATTTTGTAATTTCATCAATCATATAAATCACAATAAACCAATCAACATAACATTCTCACAAATTCATCAAGAACAAACAAAACACACACCTTGAACCAGATCAAAACTTCAAAACCCAAACTATCCATAATGGCAGAATCATCCTCACAAAACCCCTCATCACCTGAAATCACTCCTAAAGAAGAACCTGTCACTCTTGACAAACCTGAAAGCACAAACCTTTTCTTACCTACCATTCAGGTTGAGTTCACATTTAAGGTAATTGCTTTCACCACCAACAATGAAGTTGCACTTCTATATCCCTCACACCTTAACCAAGAATACTTTAAGGACGTGTCAGACTTCATTTCCAAATGTTGTCTAAAGGAGGCATTTACAAGAGCCCTAACTCAATACAAAGAGTACCTGAGTGAATTTTGGTATACGGCAAAGACCTTAGCAGACTCTAAGGTTTGGGTATCCACTCCCACGGGTGGAATTAGAGGAGAAATAGGTGTTACCACTTTTTGAAATGCTCTTAGGGCATAATACCTACCTCACTCAAGTATGTATGTTTCCCCACCCTCCATAACAACTGTACGACCATGGTTTGCAACAATAGGATACAATGAGGAGATTGGGGCAAAGGGAACTTTCAAAAAGAGTTGTCTTCCTCCTAGATGGAGGTTACTGATGGGTCAAATCATTTAGTGTTTAGGTGGGAAAATAAGTGGCCTAGATCAAATATCCAATAAGGATGCCATTATCTTGTATTGTCTGGCCAATGGGGTGCAGGTAGATTATGCCAAATTAATATGGGAAGATCTGATTCATAAGCTGAACAAGAAGACTAGGGAAAAGATTGTTCCCTATCCTAGGTTTATATCTCTTCTACTTGAGATGGTGAACTCACACTCTACCCCACTTAAGTCTTCAGTGTCAATAGCTGGGCACTGAAGCCCTAACCAACCTAAAGAACCTCCCTTCACAGACCACATGTTGGCTATCTGCGCTGTTGATATGCCAGTGGTCTTTAAAGCTCCTAAAACCTCTTCTAAAGCTGAGAGTGTTTC
This sequence comes from Tanacetum coccineum, assembly GCA_026074375.1. Classification (NCBI taxonomy): domain Eukaryota; kingdom Viridiplantae; phylum Streptophyta; class Magnoliopsida; order Asterales; family Asteraceae; genus Tanacetum; species Tanacetum coccineum. Next base: position 8,009 of record BQNB010049870.1, read on the forward strand.
CCAAGGCACAAAGTCCTTAGCTAAACTGTACACGAAAAGCTTTCAACATTCTTAAAATAACCCTCTGTGGTCAAGCAGTAATGCAACCAAAAGGTGGGTCCTTCCCAAAGCACCCACCAGTTATAAAAATTGGCTCATTCTAAGAAAAGAAAAGGAAGATCAAAGCTCTGCCATGACTCAACCTAAGTCCAGCCTCTAGTATCTACTCTGAAGATACCTAGACTAGCATAATGAAGGACCAGCAAGCAACTGGTTTGCCCAACATCTTTAGGGGTATAAAATGAAAGCAAGAGCCAACCCTCAGCTCAGTAGTGGTATGTCAGCATTTAATTCAAACAAGCCTATTTTTTCAGCATCTTTCATTATTCACTCTGAGTCTGCATCAGGATGTGATGCTTCAGCAGATTCCATAACTGAAGCTGATCCTGGATTATCTACTCCTAATGAATCTATACCTTGACAATAAGGTATGGATGAAGGAACCAAAAACACTTCATTTGATCATATATCTGCAATCACTGACCCACATGTCCTTACAGACCAAACCAAATCTATTAGTGAAGGGTTGAAAACTGTCCTCACCCAACCTATAACAAGAAAAGGATCCAACTCCATTGCTAGACAAATTAAGGAAGAAAAAGCCTCCAGCACAATCAAGTTAGAAGATCTAGCAAAGCTGGTATCAAATGTTCAACCAAGCATATAAAGACCGGACTCACCAGAAGATGATCTGTCCGTTATGTTGATGATAGTGAAAAGAAGAATATGGAAAAGGATGTAGGTTCATCCTACTCCAAATGCTAAAACTGAAGAACTCTTTAGTTCCTAAATCCCTCCTATCTCAGGTCCCTCAAATTTTAAAGCTCACCACCAATTCTTATTCTCCAGTCCTTAAAAGGCATCACTGGAACTTTGAGAAGAACAAAGCAGAGCTGAAGCTACTCTACCTCAAAGCCAACCCTCCATTACCAAGTGAACGACCTCAATGAGCTTCTAGTAAAGTCTTTACAAACTGAATTCTCAAAAAATTTATCTGCTCATGACTTTAGCAGCTCACTACCAACTGAGCTGAAGGATCTTCCCTCCAAATTTAATGAACTGACTAAAGAAGTATAGGGTTAAAGTCACAAGTTCATACTTTGGAAATTAATCTTCCAGGAGATTTGAAAGAAATTCCTTCCAAGCTGGACAATTTTACAAAGACTGTCACAAGTCTCACATCTTAGGTCGCTGAACTAAAAACTCTTAGGTGGGAACTTCCAACTAAATTTCTTTCCCTACCAAAACAGGTTAAAACGGTTCAAGCTAAGCTAAAAAACCGTTGGATCCTCCAATCACTTGCTAAATGTCACTTGTAGATAAAACCAAATTTGCTGGAGATAGGTTAAAAACTACCCACACTGATTCAGGTACAAATGAGGAATCCAAAGCTGATGATATCTCAAGGAAACTAAAGCTAGAGGATTTATCAGAATTCATGAAAGACACAAGATCTGAATTCTTCACTTTTGACTCCCCACAAGATGAGCCTATCATTGTTACAGATGAGAGTGAAGAAGAGGAAGCTGAAAAAGATGACACTCAGGCTACTTCTCATAATGTGCCTGAAGACACTTCAGTCCAACCTCCTCCATCTCCAAAATCAGCTCAAATTCAAGAGTTAATGGCTCATGTTCAATTATTTCAGTCCCAGAAGGATGAGCTACAACAACAAAAGGCAAAAGCTGATGCTGAAGTTGCCTCCCTGAAGGCTAGGCCCTTATATCTAGACACCAACCAACTTACTCTAAAGCCTAAACTCTCCAAACTCTTAGCCTCACATATATTTGCTATTACCAACTGACCTAAAAGAGCTCCCCTCAAAATTTACTGAATTATCTGGAGAAATTAAAGAACTAAAGCAGCATGTGAAAGTTATGGAAATTGAGCTACCTGGGGACTTTAAGGAGATTCCAACAAAACTCGAGACTTTCACTTCTACTATCTCCAGTCTTACATCCCAGGTAGATGAACTGAAGAACATTCAATGGGAACTTCCAACAGAGTTCCAGGCTATACCAAATCTAGTGTCTTCAGTTCAGACAAAGCCAAAGACTTTGGTTTCTCTTCCAAGTCTATTGAACAAGGTTACTCAAACCTTGGATAGGTTTGCCACTATGGTGGACAATGCATCAAGGGCTACAATCAAGGATGTTCCTTTAGCAGCCCAAGAAACTGCTTCACCTGCTGAGGGGGAGAAGAACACCAACGATGCTGAAACAAACCTGAAAGATGAATTAATTAACATATTGGGCACAAATGTTGTAACACAGTACTACAACAAGAAGTTGCTCTTTGATAAATACTGTAACAAGATGCTGAAAACAAAGAGCCCTAAGATCACAAACTATGAAGTTCTCATAAAGAAAGGCCCTATTACACTGAAAATATATAGGGAAGACGGGTCTCAAGAAGTCATCTCAAATCTCAAGGTCAGTGATCTACATTTGGCTAAATGGAGAGAAGTAATACAAGCTTGTCCAGACAAAAGTGAAAAAGGATGGAAAACCATTTATGATCTGGTAAAGACAAGATTGGATCAGCTGACTCAAACTGAAAAATATCTAAAGATTGACTTCAACAAACCCCTCAAAGAACAAGATCCTCTGAATGAGCTAAATGAGTTAGCAAACAAGAAAAGAAAAAGAACCAGTGACTTAAAAGACCATTCCACGTCAACAAAGAAACACAAGTCATCAAGTTCAGCATGAAGAAGAGGTTCATTGAGCGGCTAAGGTAGAAGAATGGAAATCATTTGTAATAACTTTATCTTTTGTAAATGTAATGTAATGAAAGTTAGAATGAATGATTATTAGTTTTTTGTTGTTCAAATTATATCAGTTGTGTAAGAAGAAGTTGTTTTGCTCATTTACAACTGACTTTCACTTAGGCTATTTGTATATTCAAATAGGGGGAGATTTTTGGGTTTAGTTCCTGAGCCCTTCAGTCTTTCTGTAGATTTAAACATAAAATCCCCTAAGTATTTCTCAAACTGAAGGTTTTCAGTTTGAGTCGTTGAAGCTTCTTCCGCGTCAGCTCTTTAGGTCCTCAAAAGATTGGGAAGTATCTTCACTTCAGTCTATGCAGCGGTACAGAAACTGAAGAAGGACTCTTGGAAAGAGCTTCAGTTCAGCTTGGTTGACAATTCTATGCTGAATGTTGTCCATCTCCTTAACAGAAGTTGAAACGTGTTGTTTCACTTCTAAAAGGTTTACAAGGGGGGAAAGATTGCTTTATGTCAAAAAGAATAAAGCAATCTCCTTGGGAAAGTAACTTCTAAAGTTGGTATAGAAGTACAACAACTTTCCTTAAAGGACTGTACCTGGTACTACAAAGCAAACGTGCATTAAATGGTAGGTTCAACCACCCATTTAATGCTTGCCACGTAGTGTAGGTTAAACTTGTAAACCCTAATGCCTTTGCCTATAAAAGAAAAAGGATTCCCAGAGTAAATGTTATCTCTTCCAATTAATGTGATACACATTGAAGAGTTCATTTATCTCTCAAACAAACTGAACGGTATTACTGAAGCCGAAGCTTCAGTTTAGTCATAAGTAGTTTTTTTTCTTACACTCTTACCTTTGGTTAGAGCTTAAGTTCGAAGGAGATAACACCCTAATTGTCATTCAACCACCTTGTTATTCCGCAAGCAAGGCGTGTCATAGATTCTTTATTTGATTCTAATAAAAGTCTATACGTTGAAAAGTACTTATGTGTGTTTTAAACTTGTTCTTTATATTGTTCATATATATTTGTTTAAAACTCACTTTGTTGCTATGGAATCTGATTAGTTTAATTTGATAAACCTTATATCAGATTCCAAGGGACCAACATTATGAGATTGATTTGAGGTTGTGTTGTTCGATAACCTCTCGGGTTTGTGGTACGTAGTAACTAGCAACATGGGTTTCTTGGACTCGTCGACATGTATTTTAATTATAAAACCAATTCTAGTATATATTTCCCATGCCTTATCCATACTCTTATTAACTCTTAGCCTAACGTTACAACCCAAATTAAAGTCCTCTTTTGATATTTATACATGGTGCTTACGCCACGTCAGTTATTTTTGTTTCTTGCACAAGCCTATGGTAACTTAATGAATCATGTCTGAGCAATTGAGTGTCATTTCCTTTTACCCTTTGTTACATCACATACGAGTGTTTGAGTGAATTATACTTTTCCTTATTCGTGAGGTTCTTAGTCATGTTATAACAGCTTGAAGATCATTGGGTATTGTCAAACATCTCTGTTTTTACATATTAAAAGTCCAAAGATATTTTTCATAATTCTATTTTTGTCTTGTAAAAGCTTATTTTTCCTTATTTTCCTTGAGGGCAAGCCAACCCTTAAGTGTATGGGGGGTGTTTGCGCCTTTTACGTTTATTTATAATAAAACCAACAATATTTTTGCTATTTTTAAATTTTTTAAAATTTTAAATATTCCCTTATTTTGTCATCTAGGACCTTGTTTCTAATTTTCTTTTCTTAGATTTGCTTGAGGGCAAGCAAAGTTTAAGTGTGGGAGGATTTGATAACGCGCATTTTATACATATTTCTATATGCGTTATATGTGCTTATATATATATATATATATATATTTGTTAATTATATGAACTTTCAATACTTAATAGACTATATTTGCTATTTTAGGTTCATGTGACGTGTCATGGAAGAAAATGGAAGAATATACGAAGATATAGAGCTTAAACGAAGAAGTAAACTCAAGTTCTAGCTTCTTGACACATGTCCACTATTTTGGCCATAAATTGAGCATACGAACTCGGATTGAGTTGATTCAGGCGGCCACGGGACGGAAAAGGAATTATCCACAACTTTGATTTTTAGTCCAAGAGCTAAAAATGATCACAAGTACGTCGAACATGTCAATAAGTACGGCGCACTTTTCCCTGAACCAAAGTACGACGCACAAAAGAATAAGTACGACGGTTTTCGCGTCTGTAGCAGCCCAGGAGCGTTTATTGGCTCCCATTTACTCCACATCCGATCATATTACTTTGCCTTGGTCTCTAAGTGTTAGAAAACTATAAATACAAGGCATTTGTGCCAGCAGAAACACACATTATCATTGGAGACCTTGGAACTAGGTGTGAGAGCCTTAGGATTCAAGGATCCAAATGCCTCTTTATACCATCATTCTACCACCACCATACCACCATACCACCATACCACCATCCTTAGCCATAGACCACCACTGTTATACCCCCATTTCCAGACCCCAAACACCACGTTTCCTGAAAATAAATACACTAAACCATAAGGGTTAGACGATTCACACCAAATCTCTAATTCCTTCACTATATTAAACCCATTACCAAACATACTATGTGGCGACGTGTTGTTGATTTCCAGTGGGGTCGTGACAGCCCCTCGAGTTATTTTAGTAGGTTCGGATATTGGTTGTTTGTGGGAACAATTGGTTATTGGTTTGGTACTTTGTTCTCATGTATTGGACATGTGATATGTAATATGGTATTTGGATGATTTTGCTATGACTTGAGAATATATATGCTTAAGGATTCGATATTGTTTTACTTGGATCATTATTTATCTTTTGGTGTATCATTGCAATTGAAATAGGCCGAAAGGGTTAATTGTCTTGATGTATTTTGAACCGTTTGTCTATGGCGTGTCAATATCATACTTGTGAGAATTATGTGGTAAATTGATAAACAACCCAAGTAAGATTATGTTTAAGACCCTTCCTTATGTTGACCGACCGGGTTGGGAGGAATTCATATGTATGCATATTTGATATAAACCATTCCTAATGCACTCGTAATGATGTAGTATATAGGCCGAAATGATTCTATGTTATCATTGGTAGATATGCTTGTTATTATGATTACCCGTCATATATAAAGTCTTGCTCTATCTCTATTTATTATGTTATGTGGATCATTCTTGGTACTTTCTTTCTTAATACACACGTTTTGGCTATTTGATACGTGACAATCATTTAGCTTTGTTACTTGATAAACAATTTGTGAATTACTACAAATCCCGTTAAACGACCTGGACTTACCTAATACTATATTATACTCGATAGGGTATACTTGCCCGAATGTTGTGTTTTTAATCGATCGTTTGGTAAATCTAGTTATTATAAATTTAAAGCTTGTAAAACACACATCAATCATTAGTAGCATGTGACTCTGGCAAAGGCATGTCCATCACTTCATAATACAAAATATTGGAAGTCTGTAACAATATATCATAATTAATTAAGTACTTAGCTAAAATATAAGTGCATGTACTGATGTCTTAATAGGAAAGAAAGGATAAAAAAGTAAGATGGATGATGCTAATCATCAAAGCCGTATTTGAGGGTGTGCAAGGTGTGCAACTACACAGGTCCTCATAGTTTTAGCGGGCTCAAAATATATGTTCATTTGCATATTTTGCTGCCTCAAACTTTTTTATTCCAATTTTGAAATGTTAATTATAAATGAAGTTATGTTCTAAATATTGGTTAAACTCTACTTCAAGTAGCTGAGGGTAATGAAAAAAACTAATAAAAATAGATGATTACAATATATCTTTATCGTGATGTTTAGTTATTATATAAACTTTCGCACAGGGTCTCTGGTTGCTCAGTTACGGCATTGCTAATCATGTTAAGTCTAAAGAATGAAACCTCATTGTAGTGTGTCAGCATGTCTAAGAGATGATCCACTTTAAGAAACCTGATTGACTGCAGTTTAGGCTGTTGGGAGTAGCAGTTGTGAGATGTTCGCCTGATCGTAGTTCGATCATCTAAGTTTAGATAGCAAGCAACTCTTTCAGCAATATCGTTGTGATTGTTATGTTTTGACCTGCAATGCAAGAAGGTCAAGTAAACTAAGTGGAGTAAATTTCAAAGCCTAAAACATCACAGGACTTACAATTCCTGGAAAGATGAATCCTCCTTGGGGTTGTCTAATGAGCGAAAGCATACAACCTATGTAGTATGCACCATCTGACATTAGTTACGAAATTATTTAGGCTATTAAGTTTAACTTAATCAAGACACAAACACCTACAGAAATAAATAAAATACCAAACATGATTCTTACTAAACACCATGGTTGATGAATACATGGCGATTCTGAACATACTCTAGAAAAGACTAAACAGTGGGATGGAAAAATGTAGGGGTGTAATCGAGTCAAGCTGAGCTCGAGCTTGATAGGGCTTGAGCTTGGCTTGAAAATTTTAAGGTAGGTTTGAGCTTGGATTAATAGCTTGACGAGCTTCAATCATTCAGGCTTGAGCTCGGCTTGAAAAGTTTGAATTTATATATAAACATTAAATTCGATTTCCAAACTCATTAATAAATTCAATAAAATAAACGATAAGCTCAAGAGCAAAGAACTTATACAAAAGATTCGAAAGAATTAGTGTTGAAATCGTTCTTCTACAAATATTTAATTATTATACCAATATTTATGTTAGTCTTAAAGTTGTGTATATGATGAATATGTATAATAAAGATATACATGTAATTGAAGGGTCGAAAAGCTTGATAAAAGCTCGAGCTCGAGCTATTAAAAGCTCGAGCTCGGCTCATTATATGTTTCGAGCTCGTTGATTAGGCTTGAGCTCGGGCTTGAGCTCGATAAAAGCTCGACTCGATCGAGTCAAGCTCAAGCTCAAGCTCGAGTTGCTTGATAAAAGCTTGGCTTGTTTTCACCCCTAGCAACATGTTTATGTATTTGTGGCCTTAATAGGCTTCTGGAAGCATATGATCTCCCTATCCTTAAGCTATAAACTCATACAAACCAAAAATATGATTTCAGTTAGATAAGGCCAGCACTTGATCCAAAAACAAATTAGAATTAAATTCCAAAAAAGAGGCCTTAACACAGATATATAGCTGGTTACTCTAAAAAGTTTGCATTATGTCAATGTGTTTACATATAATTTTTGGGCATTGTGATAGTAAGATAACTCCATTAGATTTACAGCAGCTCATGTTTGTACTGAGATCATATTCACTTAATTGTTCTGCCTCGAAGAAGTTTCTCCATAAAAATTGTGTAGATGAAACCTAAATACTATTCAAGTGTTTATACTTTCTCATAAGTTGAATGTTTCATGTAAGTTATGAGAATGAAAAGACCAATGTAACTTATGAGCATATGAATAGTTTTTAGCAATTATTACGTGTGTAACTCTTTGTTAGACATGAAAAGACAACATTAAGTACTCATATAACTTAAGTTAGTGAAGAGACAAAATTAAGTGAATTTTATAATATAGAAATTAAAGTCATGAAGTATTTAAGCCTTAACAATAAATTCTTAAGACCGAATCTTTATATATACGAGGCATTCAGACCCGTGCGATGCACACGGGTTGTATCTAATTGTTCATTATGTAATGTGTGATGCACTATTTTTGTTCATCCCATTACTCCCTACCATCAAATGTCTCCTACTCGTCTCTAACGGAGCAACACATGTTCGTGAAACCGCCCCTGCAAGAGCACATCTTATTAACCTTCATAAAGAAGCATTCTCAATCCCATTTGGTCTATACAACTCATTATATATTTTGGACGAATACTCTCGTGTTAAACCCATTTGATCGTCCCTTTATTACCTAAATCATGTTTAACCCATTAAAGAGCTTAGAAGATTTTGAAATCACAATATGCTACTAATCCCCTCAACAAAGCTTGGCCAAACACCCCTTAAAAGTTGTTAAAACCCAATTGAATCAAGGACCACTGTTTAAGGTTTGAACCTTTTCAAATAAATGAATGTTCAAAGCCACCCAACTAAACAAAATTATTTTCACTCTAATATCAATACTCACAAATATTTTTGTAAATGTCATAATATTTGAATGATTTTGTTATGACTTATGAATATATATGTTTATGAATTCGATGTTATCTACACTTGGATCATTGTTTATCTTTTGGTATATCATTGTAATTGAAATAGGCCGAAAGGGTTAATTGTCTTGATGTATTTTGAACTGTTTGTCTATGGCGTGTCAATATCATACTTGTGAGAATTGTGTGGTAAATTGATAAACAACTCATGTAGAATTATGTTTAAGACCCTTCCTTATGTTGATCGACCGGGTTGGGAGGAATTCATATGTATGCATATTTGATATAAACCATTTCCAATGCGCTCGTAATGATGTAGTATATAGGCCGAAATGATTCTATGTTATCATTGGTAGATATGCTTGTTATTATGATTACCCGTCATATATAAAGTCTTGCTCTATCTCTATTTATTATGTTATGTGGATCATTCTTGGTACTTTCTTTCTTAATACATACGTTTTGGCTATTTGATACGTGACAATCATTTAGCTTTGTTACTTGATAAACAATTTGTGAATTACTACAAATCCCGTTGAACGACCTGGACTTACCTAATACTATATTATACTCGATAGAGTATACTTGCCCGAATGTTGTGTTTTTAATCGATCGTTTGGTAAATCTAGTTATTATAAATTTAAAGCTTGTAAAACACACATCTTTGGTAAAACATGTTCATTTCAGCAACCATTATTTTTTTAAAGTAACATGTTTTCAGACAAAAAATATGAGATGTTTGGCTAAAAATGCTAAAGGGCTGTTTGGATAGCTTTTTTTAGCAGCCCTTCTGGTTTCTTGATATGTTGTTGAGGGCTGCTTGGATAGCATATTTCAGCTGTCATTTGGCCTCCTAAGCATGCTATCAAGGGCTGTTTGGATAGCTTATTTCATAAGCCCTCTAGGTGTCTTGACACTTTACTAAGGGTTGTTCGGATCCCATTAATAAGGGTTGGTTGGATAGTCTATTTTAGCAGTCACTTGGCTTCTCAAACAAGTTAGTAAGGGCTCTTTAGATTGATTGAATAGGTATGAGCGCAACTAAGCAAACCTCATAAGCCCAAAAAGTAACTTCCTTACTACCCCATCAAAATCCAAATTAATAAGTTAATGCTCTTACCAGCTCAATTCCATATTCATAGTTGGCATCCACGGTTGGATGTTCTACAACTTTACGTTCTTCTAATGCACATTGAGCCGCGATTTCCTCCTAACATAAAAATAAATTTCAATCAGTAACAATATGTTATGATCCCACATCGGCCAAGTATGAGATTGGTTGGTGGTTTATAATGTCTAGGTGTCCCCTCCTCAAACAAGCCAGCTTTTTGAGTGAGTTCTACACTTGGACTTATGATCCGATACGAGCCTAGTATGGGATGGGTTCGTATCAATTGGTATCAGAGCTGTTTCGATTAATTATCATATTCATGTGTCAGATTCCAAGTCTAAACCTGTCTTTTTGTGTCTGTAAGAAACTATGGAGCTGCTTCTTGGCGTCAACGCTTTTCTTCAAGGCGTCTCAGCTGATTGGTTGATATATTTTTTACCTACAAAAAATAATATAAATTAAACAATAGAAGTTTCAGGAAGTATAATAATAATACAAACTTGGTAAAAAAAATGATCAGGCAAAGCCTAAACACGCGTTTTGGTCAAAAAAAATTATACATCAGAGACAGTACCAACCTGGACCGTGCAAAGATCAGTACCAACCTGGCCCGTGAAAAAAATACACGTTTTCACTTATTACCAAACATGTCTGGTTTGACCACATTAATAGAATATATATTTTCTTTTTGGATGAAAATACGAATAAGGGTTGACAGAGGATTAATAACTTAGGATAGTTGTTACCATCAATGTTTAGGACATAAATATTAGAAAGATTTTGTGCGAAACTTTCGACTCTTTAACCTGTTTCCTTTTATCAAAAATTTCTACTTAAGCTCTTAGAGATAACATATAACCCAAACCTACCCATTCGTAACTATACATGTCGAAAGAGTCAATTGTACAACACATCGGGACATTAGCTTGTTCGATCCAAATCTGACCAATAGTTACGCAACACCCATGTAGGGATTTAAAAAAGATCAAAACTTAATCCCAAAAGAGTTCTATATAAGCTGAATTTCGATGGTAAATACCTTATGGATGCTGCACACATAACTGATAATCCACGTCTCCTTAGGACAAACATAAATGCTTTTGTATTCCTTCGTGAGAAGAATCCCTGGTGATCGAGGCCCTCCGAGAAACTTTGTTTCGTCACTGTGCAGCCTATGTTAGTGCATTTTTAGCAAATCTTGTTACAAAATAAATAAGCTTTATTTGAGAACACTGGATCTAGATATTACAATCAGAACCTGTAAATATAAAAATAATGACTTTAAAGCACTGAAGTTAAATACTATTCAGTACCTTGTGTTTGTTTATGTCAAAACGATGAGGTGAAATGCATACGGAGACACTGCCGCTTAAGGAATTTGAAGATCAAATATTACGATGGAACTTTTGACATGCTTATAGATAAATGGGTCACTTTGGTTATAGATTATTTGAAACATCAAGACGAAACTGTACATATAAATTTTGTACTAATATAGCCTTTGTAATCGTATTTAATACATTGACTATTTATAAAGTTAAAAAATGAGAAATGAAAATTGTATTTTACCTCTGTGGGGTTTTGTCCAAGAGACCTCATAACTGTTCCAAGCTCCTTGGTAGTGATTCAACCCGTTCCATGACAATATTCACATTAGTCACAGCTTCAAGATTAGTAAACTCGGTAAGATACTTTTTACTATTGACAATCCAACCTCAAAGAAGAAAACACTACTCTATAGGTTCAAGGTTTGTCCTCTTTCTGAATAAAGAACATATGTTAGGGTATATGTTGTAGGATAGGAACATTGACTCTACTTATTATTTACGTCCTTATTGGTTTGTATGAACTTGGTCCCAAGATGTTATATTTATGTTTAAAAGGCTTGTGATTTTGAGGCACACTATAACTTGACTATAGTAGACTTTGTTTCTGAAATTCAACTAACGAAGCTAGCCATGACAATCAATGCACATTCATGAATCATGAACAATAGTCTAAGTGGTTCTGATAATCAAAACATATATCTAAGAATGAGAAGTTTTCCTTTCGGCAAGAACCTGTCTTATTCGGCAAGAACTTGTCCTGCTCCCTAGCATTCCCAACTCTAGGACTCATTTCCCCACACTACTACACAAACGGACATAGAGCCCCCTTAATAGAGCCCGGTTTTTTTGAAAAAGAGGCTCTAAGGGTATAGAGCCATGTTTTCTCATAGGAAAACCGGGCTCTATGAGTAAAACTCTTAGAGCCCTGTTTCTTGCTACAAAACTGGGCTCCATTCTTACTATGAATCCATGTTTTCACTTAAAAACACCGGGCACTATGTCTGAAACCATTAGAGCCCTTTTTCCTTTTACAAAACCTGGCTCTACCATGGGAACTAATACATTATACATTTTGGGTGGACTTTTTACCTTTCTCAAAATTTTAGGCGGGGTTTTTAACTTTCTAAAAATTTCAATTAGATTAGATCCTCATACCTCTACTATCCCAAACCATTTCCTCGCCCACCCAGTTTACATTCATCTCCTCTCCTCTCTAAATCTTAATTAAATTATCAATTATTGTAGGTGTGGTTTTGAATTTCAATCTATTGTAAGAAAGTCGGAGGTATTGTGAATGTTTAATCTTTTTGCTTTTTTTTCTATTAATCTGATTATTATATAAGACAATAGGCTTCAACTATTTGTTATTGAACTTTTGGATCTTTGGTACCTACAATAGAATTATTTTCTTTAAAACTTTTAGATAGTGTTTGTCCTCTTCATCGTGTTATTCTATATTTGATTCAAGATTAGAGGTAGTTTACATCCATTAATGAAGATGGGTCAATTTGGTTATGTATTGGTAACACATCAAACATGTAAAAAGTCAAAATATATAGGCTGAAAGGAAATGGGTCAAACAGTTTAGAAGTCAACCATAACATACTTAGGTCTAAATAAATTAGCTATTTTATACTTCATTAACAATATTGGAGTTTTATTTTTGAAGTAGTTTGAAGTACTCCATAATATTTTGTACCCTGTAATTGTTATTTAGAGGATTAAAAAAGTCAAGAGAAGTGTTGGTAGGTCAATCTGACATTCTAACCCAACCTGTTTTGACTTGCCCAAAACGTTCAAGATCCATTTGTTAATGCCGAAATTAAATTACTTGTTATCCTTTACATCTTTTTGCATAAAATTATGAGCAATAATGATACTGATAGCCAAAGAACATATCTGCATCATTGCTATACCAGTATACTATTTTCAAGTGCCATATAGGATGCTGGTAAGTTCTTCAGTTAATGTTTTGGCTTGTCATATATCACTTCACCCGTTCATTAATTCTTCCGGTAGAGCTACATTATCTATGGAGGATGAGTATCTCGGGCTCTTACCATGAGTTTATACATTTCCTAGGCCAAATCGACTAATAACGTATCGATTGAATCACACAACCCGAACAAATTATAAAATTCATAAAAACCATGGTGTTACAATATATTTTTTGGCATCATTTATGAAATAACCTTTAACAGATTCTTGCATATGCTTTAGTATGCTTTTTCTGTCAATAACAAATTGAAGCATAACTCAATTCTGTCTGTATGGTTTTACAGATTGGATCAGCTTTAAAGAAGCTATTTGAAGATGGTGTGGTCAAGCGAGAAGATTTGTGGATTACCTCAAAACTCTGGTTTGTTGACACCCTTTTCCATTTAACTTCAGATTATTGCACTCATATTTAATACCATCATTACTTAAAGGATGAGGTGCATTACGAATGCATGAAAGTGCGTTGAATATTCCTAATCCTAAACCTTACAGGTGTACTGATGATGCTTCAGAAGATGTAACTTTGGCAATGGACGGTTGTTTGAGTGACTTGCAGCTTGAGTATGTCGATTTGTACCTCGTAAGTGTGCAGAATGCAATGTTCATACCCTATTTGCTACTTTGTTTAAATCATAGTCCTTACTAAATTGAGTCTGTCATATCTATTCAAGATCCACTGGCCAGTAAGGACAAAGAAGGGGGAAACTGACTTTCAACCTAAATATCTTGTATATCATACAAATATGATTATAAAGAAAATAAATATGAGAAAGTTGTAAATTCAAATATATTTATCCACATAGTCAATTTTGTATATCATACCATCATGTTAAGAATGCTACGGGTTTCAACTTTTGATTTCTCTTGTGATTAAGTCAAAATGAGTTGGTAGGTTTACTTTTGTTATATTATTTTTGCGATGATTCATGAGATGATTGGGTTGGTTACTCGTGTGGCGGGCAAATGCAGAACATGAGAAGTAATATCATCTCAGATAGGTTTTGACCCGTTCAGATGCAATTTTTGGTCTGATCTTATATATACTAGAACATAGAAAAGTTAGACTTACTTTATTGTAGCTTATTTGATCGTTATTAACATTTACTGCCATTTTTATGTTTGAAGCTTGAAAGAATGATAAAGTGTGTTTGTTTTAGTTTGTGCAGGTGGTTAATGTGGTGTATTGCTAGTTATTAGTGTTGTTTGGAGCTTGTACTTGGAAGGGTAAAGTCAAGATTTACTATGTATCTGTCATGTGGCGTGATTCTCAGTTCTAAAGGCAGATTGGAGACGACATCAACTTCATCAAACCCCATATGTTTTTGTCAAGTTATTCAAAGGCAGTGACGATAACGAGACTTAGAGTGACTTCTATGGTGTATGTTTTGCAAGAATAGTCATTCAGTAGGCAAAAGCTCAATGTATCAACAAACTCGTTGTAAACTTGTAATGCCAATGGATCTTCCTTATTTGAATCTATGTTCATTTCGGAAAAGAAGAGCAGCCAATTCGTTCATGGCTGAAATGTTCTCACAATTTTTTTTATTTTCACATAGAGCCATGTCTTTAAGTGAAAATCGGGCTCTATAACCACGAATAGAGCCCGTTTTTAAAACAGGGCTCTATATCATTTCGAATAGAGTCCCCTCCCCTTTAAGTCCGTATGGACAAACCGGGCTCTATGATGGTTTTCAACCGGGCTCTATGCCCTTTTTTTGTAGTAGTGCCACCACTCTCATGACTCCCACCACATGGACCTGCAGGACCGTCAGCCATTGAACCTTAAAAAACAACCAACCCATAAAATAGTATAAGTTTATAACCATTGTAATTTTTCAAGTTGAGATAATGTTATTGCTCAAACATTTATTACAGAAACATTACGCAATCAACTTGAATTCTTTAACCACTGTAATTCAACAATATTTAAGTCTCATGAAGTAATATAACTCATGAATCAGCAATATAAGTCATCAATCATACAAATAAACCTAAATTCCAACTAATCAAAACATAAAAACTAAAAACCCTAATGTTTCTTATATAAATCTCATAATCAGCTTCATACCTTAGTTTAACAATTAACCTAAACAATCACGTAATAAATATGATTATTATGTGTTGTATGCCTCACCTGATTATTTGATACCCTCGATCTTCTATCCATCACTGCTGCTTTTTTTCTGGTTTGTGGGTTTGATCAATATCTGCGTGTGAGTGTGAGAGAGAGGAGGGAGAAGGAGAGAGAGACGTGGAATAGATAATGGGGTTAGGGTAGTGGATGGTTCGGGAAGATGGAGATGTTTCATGGCCCTATAATTGCAAAACACTTCATCTTCTTCGGATTAATATTGGAACCTGCATTAATCGTGATACTTACTCACTGCATTCAAGGCCCTGTAACCGCAACCCAATGCATCCTTTGTTTTAAAAAGCATAGATGATACATTTATGGCTGTTATAAAAGTTACCTCCCCAATAAATTAAAGGACCGTATCTTTTATAAGAATAAATATATAAGATTATTAACTTAAGTAATTTATTAGTGTTTATATTTTTAATAACTTTATAAATTTAATAGATACTCAATAACTACATATATAGATATATTTTTGGAAAACAACTACATGTATGTTGTTTTAATTTACAAATATTATTATTATTATTATAAACTAAACTAATGTTTATGCATAGAATTATAAATATCCATACTACATTATAATATACTAGCAAAGTATTCGTGCGTTGAGGCGGTGGGTACCATGTGACGATTAACTGGAGAAATAAAAAGAAAATGATCTCGGTGAGGCCCGGTTCACCCGTTTTATCGGTTTTGATGTGTCTTCTCCGGTTCGTTTTCGGACGGCCTTTATTGGCTAGTCGAACCGGTGGAGACTCCGGTTCCCGGTTGAACCCGTTGGTTCGGTCCGGTTTTCAAAACTATATGCACCATCAATTTGTAATCATATAAATTGTATGAAGCTTTTTGTTTTTATTAGTTTGTACAATGTGTATAATAAAATATACTTTTTATTTTAGGGGTGTTTTAAAATTAAAATTAATTAGTGTGTTTAATTAATTTATACTTTGCATTATGTTGTAGCTTTTTTAATTTGTATATTGTGAAAATATTATTGTACTTTTGAGTAATGGGGTGTTTTAATTGGTTGTAGTTAATTTGATTGTACAATATTATTGTTTAGTTGTATGTTTGAATTTTAAGTTTTGTGTTTTAATTAGGTTGTACAATATGCTTATTTAGTTAAATGTTTAAATTTTTTAGTTTTGAAGGCATTAAATTCTCAAAAGTTTCTTTGTCCATTATATGTAGTATAGATTTAAGACATTCTTAAAATAGAAGACTTAAATTTTTTAGCAACACACTTGCTTATTGTGGTATTAAAAAGTGGAGGGTTTTTTTATGAAATAAATAACTTGTAGCATACACTTCTTAAATTTGTAACAACCATCTAAAAATTAATGTATTAAAGTTGTAACAACCATTTTTATAGTTCTAAAATTTAATATGCTACAATCTCAACTTGTAACATTCACTAGAAAATCAAATGGCTAAAAATTAAGAATTATACACTCGGACATTTTCTTTACAGAATTCAAGTTGCTATATATAAGCAGCTCGATACAATGTGGCACAATAATACGAAGAATTTATATAACTCTATGGACTCATAAGTTCATATAAAAATCGATCTGATGAATGTTGAAGTCCCATCCAACATACAACCCTAAGAAACTTTTATTTTAGTGTATCCGTCGCCGCAACGCGCGAGTACCCTGCTAGTGATATATAAATGAATACACGAGATTCACATATACGAACGACTAAGTTTATTTCTCCTTATAAGAAAGCAAGAATATCCGAAAAAAGATTTTTTTTACTATCCGCGTTTAATAACAACTTATGTTATTCATCTTTATAAGACCCACACGTACACATGTTTAAAAATTATACACGGATAAAATTATTATTAACAAAATTATACAAATATGAAAATGAAGGCACGACCTCATGAATTACTGTGAGGTGAAAATAAATGCACGAGATTGCACTTATAGCAACGACGCATGTAATTTATCTTTAAAGTTCAAATAGGGTATTCGTAAAAACATTTTTTCAAAGATCATTACGTGCTATTAAAAACACATGATATCTAAAACATGATCTCAATGGTTAAATTTAAACAACATGAACCTCAACACCATCACTTAATTAAACAAAGTAACATACTTCATCGGACAAAAGTTTATATCAATTATTAATCGATATTAATACACAACGAAAAAATTAAACAAAAATGATACATACACGGGTACTATAACTATATAGGTATAACAAAAATGATACAATCTCGTGAGGGGTGTTGATTGGTTCACTTGTCGGGTTGTTCGGTTCGATTAGTTCGGTTGAAAAAAAAATTGGATCAACCCGAAAACCGAACCGGACTAGATTTCAACCGAACCAAACCGAAAACCGAATTTGAATTCGGTTCGATTTTCGGCTTGAGCCGAATAACCCGAGTTACACAATTTATTTAAAAATTATAATAATAATGACATAGATATTTAGTAAAAAAAAATTATTTCAAGCATAAAAAGTGTTTTTTATATTAGGATAAAATTTTAATAGTCTTTATATATATATAAATATAAAAAATATATATCTTTATATAAATTCGGTTTTCATTTCGAGTTTCGGTTCAGGTTGCCAAACCTATATTCAAACCGAAAACTGAATTTGTGGTTCGGTTCAGTTCGGTTGTTTTCGGTTTAGTTCGATTTTGATTTTCGGTTTTTTCGGTTTTTCTGCTCACCCCTAAATCTCGTATACGAGGTTAATAATTAGTTATGATTTAAGTTCATTTTGATACCAAACTTATTTTGGATACCAAAAGACTAATCCTCACCATTCATCTCCATCTTAATCCAATGAATAAGATTAAACTCAAAAATCATTTTCATTCTTTTTTTTCAAATATTAATATCTCGCAAACCGTTAATCGTTAAGCGAAAAAAATATACCATCACGACGAGCATTAAATTATCTTTCTATCAATATCCACTTTGATATACTTTTGACTAAAATTTTTTTTTATTTTTTCACGTTTTTTATGGGTTTTTTTTTCGTTTTTTCGTCTTTTTTTTCGTTGTTGAAACTTGCATGAGAAATCATATAGTATGATATTACTGATAAATCACATATAATAAAATCATATATGATATTAGTGTTAAATCATATATGATATTTAAGTTACATGCAATCACATGTAATTTGATGTTAGTGTTATATCATATATGATTTTATACGAATATTCAAATTAGTGTTTAATCACATATGATATTTTCATGCAAGTTTCAACAACGAAAAAAAAAACGTGAAAAAACGTGAAATTTTTTTTTTTGTCGAAAGTATATCAAAGTGGATATCTATGGAAAGATAATTAAATGTTCGTCGTGATGATAATTTTTTTTTTTTGCTTAATGATTAACGGTTTAAGAGATATTTAAGTTTTAAAAAATAATAAAATAATAAAATCATTTTTAATCTCAACCATTGATTATTTTTTTTAGATAAATAGTAGAGATGAGTCAATTGGCGTCCAACTTTTTTTATTATCAAATATAACTGTCCTCGTTAGTTATTTACACATTAGATCATTATATTAAAACGACTCCGAAAAGGAAGCGCAATCTGACATATATGGTCTAATATTTTTATTTTTATTTAATCATACTTAGAGAAATTGACAAACATTAACATACGTACAAGTCAGATAAATATCAATCACAAGTTACAACGATGGTAATAAATATATTTCAAGGTTATAAATAGCGTGAGGCGTGGCGTGGCGGCATGGTCACGCCTCAAGCTTTAAAAGCCTTTGCGAAGCCATGGCGTATTTCAAGGCGTGACTATAGCGGCAAAATAATGTTTATAAATTTATATAATAATATCATATTTCATATACATATCGAGTTTACAAAAGGTACTATGCATAAAAGCAATATGATCTTTGTAGTTTTCGTGGTCATATACTCGCTACTACTTAAAATTGAGTTAAAAATTATTAAGCCCAAAAAGAAATAGCCCAAATACAAAATAGCCCATTTTTTTCAAAAAAGCTTCTAAAAATGACGCCACGCCTTGCAATTTAGCGTGCCTTTGCGCGCCTTTTGACGTCTTAACTCACGTTACGCCTAACACCAACGCCAAGGTCCATATCGTAACGGCGAGGCTACGCCTCACGCCTTGGCGACGCCTTTGCGGCGCCAAAGCGCGCCTTTTAGAACACTGATATATTTATAAATATTTTTAAATAAAGGAAAATTCTTTAAACACCGTTAATTCTTTAATGATCAAAAGATAAAGTCTTCATCATACGATCAATTTGATCCAAGATTGTAGATTAAACTCAAGTTTTAACTAAAGAGTAAATTGTATTATATCAACCATTAACTGAGAAGCAATGTTATCTTTTCACCTGACCCACTTAAACACCTGAACATACATTTAAGTAATATGCAATACTTTTAGTTACGATCACATGCGATTGACCATCAAAACCGAATCACGTGTAAGTTTATTTATAACAACAAGCTACATCTTCTTCAAGATCCGAACACGCATATGGTTCTACATTAACTTAATTTTATTCATCACTAACTCGATTTTCGTTAGCAACTGTTGGAATTAGTAGACATAAAGACCATATTAACTATTAATAAATATGAGTACGCAGCGGAATATAAACACGTATGATCTTCATATAGTCATATAAATTAACATAACAAGAAAGTAAAAGAAAACGTGTACCTTTTAGCAATTCTTCAATCAAGAAACAATAAAGATCAAAGTATGATCTCTCTACGGATTGGTGCTACACAATATTTCTTAGCAATAGCGTATGCTAAGTCTATAGTATTAAACAATCGCCTTTGGAAAACCTTGAATCAAATCAACAACAAGAACTATGTTTCTTGTTTTCCTTGTCGTCGAACAAAGCATAAACCCGAACACCCTATAATGGTTATCGTCTCGATCATGCACAAAGAGAAAAAAAAGAGATAGGGTTAGCTATCTAAGAATCCCTAATCTCTATTTATAGCCTTTCCAATACATTGTTAACAAGCAAAAACCCACTCCTTTGTGGTGGGTTATTCAGCCGACTAGAGTGCAAAGGGAAGGGCATAGCCTCACTTTCTTTTCCCGATTCCTTAAAGTCCTTTTGATAACATTTAATTAATTATATCTCAATATATTTAATTAACTATTACCAACGAATTACGTGTGCATCTCCATAGGCTCAAACCGAGACCGGACATATATTATTTATATGTACATTCCTTCAGCTCCCACTTGGACATGTAGAATAATATATATAATAACATTTGTTAGCTTCTAGCAACACGTCAATGCTCCCGGAAACCTTTGAGTGAAGTTTTCCCAAAATACATTTAAATGATAATCATTTTATAATCCCTTGTTTCACAAATGCAGTCAAAATAATAATGGATCCGTAGTTCCATTCTATATTAACGCTTCTGTTTCTCGTGTTACATAAATAAATCAAATTACAATCTAATCGGGACAAAACCAGATTACCATTGGTCTGTCCATACACACATCTGATTAATAATCGAGGGCCCAGTAGCATTCTTAGTTCAATCCAGTTGCGAATGAACAAATCTATCTTGACTACAAGTATCTTATCATATATTTCAGAATACTCATGAATATAGTCTTTATGGCTACCTTGTTACGGGTAGTGTTAGAAGTATATCAAAAAGTACCATCCACATACATAAAACTAACTTGTATCTCAAGTCTAAGGATTTAGTAACGTAAATCATTTACAAGTTTCACTTGATGACGATCCATAAAGCGAGTGACTTGCATTGGAGAAGTCCGACATGCAAATCTATTGAATATCGTGTGAGATGGAGAACCGTTCTTTAAATATTCTACGAATATAACCAAACACTCAAATATGTCTTAATTCAATTATATTCCCATATAATTGATTGACATAGACTATTTAGAATAACATTTATTCACGGATTAAACATGCAAAAATAAGACCAATGATTATAATGAAAACGAATCATATCAAATACTTCAATGGATCAAAAAGCCAATGTTGCCATTTAACTCTTCCTAATTATTCAACAACAAATATATAATTCGGGTAGTAAAGAAAATTAAATACTCATTACATAACAGTAGCTTTCAATAAACATAACCAAATGAACAAAACTTGGTATTCTTTTTTTATTTATGCATCGAAACAAAATATCACGACACATAAGCATGTAAACTCAAATACAAACTAATAAGGGTCTGTTATTAAAACATATAAATTGGTCCCTTAAGGCATGCATGTCGTTTTGATCTTCGTAGTCACGAGTATAACTTTATTGACCACCATTGACAGTCTACTCTCAAGCTTTCATCAACGCCTACAAGAACAACAATTTTCAGAAAGAAAAGAGATAGCTAAACTAATACATATAATAATCTCAAACAAAGAATCTTATTCCACTGTTAGAAATCAAATTATATAAATCGATACCAATTTGATTACCTTTATATATTGGGTCGAACCCAATTAGTGGGCTAATCCCAATCTGCTGTACAAAGTTAGTTACAAAAGTAGTTACAAAATCAGTTATTTTGGAAGGGACACATCTGTTGGTTCATCCGAACCATCACGGCCCTTCAATCATACCTTTTCGTTATGTATAAATAGATAGAACATGTTGTAAACAGATGATGATGACAGATTCAGATTAATAAAACTTTACTTTTTGGTACATTTTGTTTACGGTTTAGAAATTTGATCCAACATTTGGTATCGGAGCTTTTGGTATTAAACCAAATCATCATATATCGTTGTCAAAAAAAATCACTGTGTTTGTTTCTGAATCAAAGAAAACAGCCGCACCATTTTTCAGACCAAAACAGTTTGCGAATCACACAAACACAATCAAAAATCATCTTGTGTTTGTCAAACAAATTATATCAGGCGAATCCAGCAATTCCTACCAAGTGAATAATCACTGGCAACAAAAGGGTTTCACTCACTTGCAAACGTTGTGTCAAGAACACAATAAACCAAAAACAAACATAACCCAAAAATTAGATTAAGGGTTAGGCACGGTTAGAATCTCTTTCACAGATTCAAAACAAAAAAACCCACATCGAATCAGATAACACAAAGTCATCATCAAAGGGACACAAATCAAAATCAAAAGGAGCGAACACACCTGATTCTGAAGGAAACAAGAACCGCACCCTTAATCGAACCCTCAATCGATTCGTGTTACCCACAATCATCCATATCTCGAACGAATTTCAAAGATCCCCAATTTGCGAAACCCTAATTTCGCACATCAATCAAAAGGGAACCAGTGGTTACGAACACGATCGCAGAGAACAAGACGGTTGAACCGGCCTTTTAATCGGCGGATTAACCATCACAAGGAAGGAAGAAGAAGAAAACCAACTGGTCTCAACAGAGACTCGTTTTCTCCAAAGAACAAAAGAAACACGTCTAGTCTCCAAAAAGAAAAAAAGGAGGTGCATAATATAAGGAAAAAGGGCACCGGGTATATAATACCCAACAGGTTTCAAAAATAAACCGATTAACCCTTCCACTTTTGTTTATATATATAGTTTTCTTTAAAGTTTTTTGCTATTTTGCAAATAATATATTTTTAGAATTTGTCCTAATAGATAAAAAAACTTTTAATAACAAAATGATTTTTGTTATTAACTATTATAATAGTACAAAATAAAATTCTTTTATAATAAATAAAGGATTTTTTTTAAATAACAAATAAAGGATTTTTTGTTATTAGACTTAGACTTTTAGACAAAAGTTTTTAAAATGTCCGGGAAGGATGATACTTCTAAGATAAAAGAAATTTGGTCAACAACCCATTTTCAATGCCCTATGTTGAAAGGGGCAAACTACACAACTTGGGCAATTCGAATGCAAATCACCCTCGAAGCGAATGATTTATGGGAAATGATAGAACCAAATGAAAAAACCCAAGCAGACAACAAAAAGGACAAAACCGATATCGCATTCCTTTACCAAGCCTTACTAGAAGAACAATTGCTTCAAATCATAAAACATAAAACATCGAAAACCGTTTAGGATGCTTTGAAGACAAGACACGTTGGAGTAAACCGTGTCCAGCAGGCAAAACAACAAATACTCAAATCGAAGTTTGAGATGTTACAGATGGAAGAAAATGAATCAATAGATTCATTTGTTACAAGGTTGACTGGTATTATCAACAAGGCAGCAAACGTCGGATTAACATACGAAGATTCCACTCTCGTTAGAAAATTATTAAATGCCATACCCGACAGATTCCTTCAGATTGTTGCATCCATTGAACAATACTCAGATTTAGACGAGATGTCACTAGACGAAGCAATCGGGAGACTGAAGACTTTTGAAGAAAGACTCAAATACAAGAATAAAAGGCCAGTGAACACTCAGGAAAGTTTATTGTTCACACGACATGAAGATCAAGGCCAACAATTCAGAAAACATGGTCATGGTGGATTTAACAAATCGCGAGGCCAAGAAAATAATTTTAAAAAAGAAACAAACAACAACTCAAATAAATTTACTCATGATAAGAGTAAGGTGCTATGCTTCAAATGCAAGGAGTATGGGCATTTTGCAAACAAATGTCCATCAAGGAAAGAAGAACAATCCAATCTCATTGAAGAAGACTTGGAACCAACATTACTTATGGCAACTATTGAAGAAGCACCAGAATGGTTCATTAACCAAGAAGAATCACGAATCAAGAATGGAAGGAAATTCCATTCAACTTCGACTTAACGATATCAAACAACAAGGAGTTGGCAGTGAAAGCTTGGATGGTGGTATAACCGAAAGCATGAATCGACCTGGAATTAAGGAAGATATATACACAGCAACAACTCCAATAGGAAGGCAAAGTGTTGGTGGTATAACCAACCGAAAGCAATGATCAACCTGGACTTAAGGAAGATCACAACAATGAAGGAAAAATATGATCAACATGGACATAATGAAGATCACAACAGTAAAGGTGGAAATAACCGAAGAAGCAATGATCAACCTGGATATAAGGATGATCACTAGCACTCATGAAGAACCCCAAAGATCTACGTTACAACGATTGTGATTAGGGGGAGAATATTAGGCCGAACCTAATTAGTGGGCTAATCCCAATTTGTTGTACAAAGTTGGTTACAAAAGCAGTTACAAAATAAGTTATCGGGCAGTTATTTCGGAAGGGACACATCTGTTGGTTCATCCGAACCATCACGACCCTTCAATCATACCCTTTCGTTATGTATAAATAGATAGAACATGTTGTAAACAGATGATGATGACAGATTCAGATTAATAAAACTTTACTTTTTGGTATATTTTGATTACGGTTTAGAAATTCGATCCAACATTATAACAAGCTAATCACATATCTGCAGGTCTTTTTTTAGATCTAGAAGGACAAGTTTTCTGATTATGACCACTTTGCTTACAAATTCCATAATTATTTTCATTGTTTTCCTTCTTTGAAGCCCATTCCATTTTGAAGCCTTGTTGAACAAGGGCGGCCTTTCCCATTTCGTTTCAGACCAGAATTTGGAAGTAATGTGATGGATGATTGCGGCCAATATGCTTCATGAGAGAGTGGAAAAAACTCAGATGCCCAAGTAGCCGAGTACTATACTCTGTGTCTCTATCATTGAAGTAGTACCTTTGAACATATTACGACTTTGATGCCATGGTCGCAAAAACTAACAACCTGGTAAAACAAAAATTAAAGCTTTTATATCTTCTCCCCCTCATGATGATTATGATCCATCATGAACATCATGATCATATAAGCTTCCAAAATAAGCTCCGGGTTTTAGAACGGTGTTATATGCCGAGTGATAAGAATAAGCCGTATACGAAAGAATAAGCCGAACCAATAAGCTCAAAAAAAATACCACAAATAAGCACAAATAAGCAAAATCTCAATCTCACAAACACAATCAAACACTAAAATAAGCACTAATCCGCAATCATTGGCTCTTGATACCACATATTAACCAATAGATCTTGATTGATGATTAGTGTGTGAAGATCAAGGTGTAATTAGTGTGTGTGTTTAGAGAGAGAATTACCTAACTTGCCTTTTGATTAAATGAAGTTGTTACATCTAACCATGGCATAAATTACTATTTATAGCCCTTGGTTAGCTTGTTGACTAAACTTTCCTTACTTAACATATTTAGTCCCTGCACTTTATAATAGTGCTTACAAGTAGAACATTTCTTTATTTCTAACATTCTCCCCCTAAATGATCTACTTGGAAACTATCCTTATTATCTTTTTGATGACGACTTCTTCCTTATTCTTGAATACTTGATTCTGAAGTAGTCTGTCATTTTCTTTTTCTTTGAAGCTCGAAAACGCTGAGAATTCTTTATGAAAGTTGAGGACGACCTTGTAGCAAATCTCTCCTGATATAATTTTCTCTCCCTATATGACAAGATAGATTTCTTTATCCCTGAAGGTATCAACTCTACTCTCGAACTCAAAATCAGCATTCTCAAAAGCTAACTTTGACCTTCTTTTGCAACTTGATTCTTTAATAGCTTGTATGAAATCTTTAACTTTGAACTTGATCTTGAATGTAATTTCAATCACATAATTTTGCTGAAGAAAAGTAACTTGAAACACGATGATAATGATTGAGAGCATTTCTTTGTAAAGACTTGAACACATGGACTTTTCACATGAATCTTCATAATCTTTAAGCTCCCCCTCAATCACATATCCATCTCTTGAATATTAAAGTAGTAAAATCTTAATTGTTGAAGACAATGTCGATATTCTTGAGAATTAATTCCATCAATGTCCATACCGCAATCTCGATCAGATCTTTGAAGTTAATGAAACACTACAGCTTATTCAAAAACACATGAGAAGAAACTTTCAATCTTGAAAATACGAACTCATTTCTTATCTTAATCAACTACTTATTAACCATCACGATTCTTTGATCAATTGTCTTTGGTCTAGTATCTTGATATTGTCCATATAAACTTGCTTATATCTTCTCCCCTTTCATATACTTGAATGACCTTACGTTTCAAGCTTATATCTTCTCCCCCCATGATTATATATGAACCTCAGAACATCATGATCATAAAATCTTCCAAAATAAGCCTCTTTTAGATCCGTTTTTAGAACTTGTAATAAGCCGATTCGATAAGAATAAGCCGTATACGAAAGAATAAGCGAAACCAATACTCAAAAAAAAATACCACAAATAACACAATAATCAAAATCTCAATCTACACAAACACTTAGATTTTTGAAATACTTGTGATTAAAATATTTCCATGAAATTCCGTGAGAAAATATTATTCATCATGAATGGTTTAACATTTGAATAATGTTTTGAATACAAAAGATTGTTCGTTGTTGATGTGTATCCAAGAACATTAAAACTTTGGTTTTTGAGAAAAACTCCCCCTCAAAAATAGGACCAATTGAAAAAATTGTGTCTTTTTTGAAAACAATAATGAGGGATGGAGTGTTAGAACACACCAATTTAGAAAGAGTTATGAATTGTCATTGAGAAAATTCTGAAAAATTGTGTCAACTTTTTGAGAAAAAAACAATTGTTTGAGGAATTCTCTTCTAACGTTAACGGTAATCGCTACTGAAACGTACACTTCCCTTTTATCTTGAGCTAAAAACTTTGAATGCGTCTTGTAAGAACAGCTCAAGACCGAGACACGTTATTTTCCTCGATGTGAGGTGATAAGATATAAACAGTTCATTATATTAATTAACCGAGGTTTATCGTTACTGATATTTGCAGCATAAGCATTTAGAAATTAAAAAGACATTTTAGAAACTATTTGGCAACTCTCAGCTCAAACATCATTTAACACCCACCCGTGTCAATGATAATCACCATTTCTACTCACGCCCAGTAAATGTAAACAATTCCAAGAGACATGCGAGAAGAATCTTTTTAAATTTTCCCTGTTTTTCCTGATTTTGTATTTTCTATTTGAAGTTTTATATTTTTTGTATTTTGTGCTTTTCACAAAAATATTTACATGGTGATGTTTGATGATGATGTCAAGCAGTCTCATTTGTCAGAACCTCTAGATCACTGAGACCAAACATCTCATTACCAAATCCTTCTTGACAAGATTATTAAACCGATCCTCCAGAATGGCATTTCGTAAACATGTCAGCTAATTGGGTATTCAGTTCTGACAAATTAATTCGAATATAGCCATTTTCATCCTCTTCCTTTATGAAATAGATACCGAGTATGGATGAGCTTTGTTCGCGAAATTTTGTGACGGGGTTTGCATGATATAGCTATGGCTGACTTGAGAGTCGCAATACAACGGCAAATTTTGTTTGTAGTTGAGCCATAATCTTTAAGTTTGTGTCCTCATTCACATTACTTGACACAACTTTCAGATAACGCCACTTCCTCTTCCTCTGCGTGAAGAACATTGCAGGCGATTTGTTTCTTTGACATAAATCCAACTTACTAGCTTACACCAAGGAACTATATCCCTCCACTAAGTGCATTTCCCGAAGTATCAATGCATCCGCATGATCATCGTCTGTAAAATGCTGTTAAGTTCAAAGCCAGAATCCTTGGATACTAAGAGTTCTCATAATTAAATGGTACCCTTTAGGTATTCTAAAGATTCTTTTAAACCTCCTTGAGGTGTCTTTTGTGTTGGTCATCATGCTTGATAACGTGCACAATAGCTTACTGCTAGCACTAAGTTTGGTCTACAAGATGTCCAAGTTACATGAGTGACCCGATCTTAAAACGATAAATCTGATTGGTCTAAACGGGTTCTCCACTCAAAACTACATCTATTATAGGTTTAGTAGTCCAAAGGTGGTACCAATGGAGTGACAATTTGTCCATATTATGCTTTTTCAGAATTTCTAAAGCGTACTTGGCCTGATTGATAAAAATACCTTTTGGGTACTGGTGGATCTGTAGTCCTAAAAAGAACTTCATCTCCCCCATTAAGGACATTTCAAATCTATTGTGCATTAACTTTTCAAATCTTTTTGAATATTTAGGGTTTGTAGACCCAAAAATTAGTCATAAACCTAATCAGCACTAGTAGAATATCCTCCACTTAATTTAATCTTGAATAAAGTAGTCAAAGTACTTTTGTAAAAGCCTTTGGACAGCATACAAAAAGTTGTAAAGTTCATCAAACCAAGCTCTTTGAGCGTGTTTTAATCATACAAATCTTTCCCTTCAGAAGTAGAACTTTTTCTGGATGATCCTGATCAACGAACCCCTACTGGCTGAGCAACATAAACCCCTCCGTCAGTGGAACCAAAAGAAAGTGTTGTTTTTCCACTCCATCTTATAATTGGAAAAGTACTTGTGTCTTGCGTAGCAACAAAAAAACGAAACTGCTTCCAAGCTATGCAACAGTGCAAAGCTTCTTCGAACACAATAAACCCTTTTCCTGAGCATAACCTTCTAGCACAATTCATGCTATTGTTGCGAATTACATTCTGATCTTCATACCTTTTGTTCTTCCATAACCACTTTAGTCTTTATAATCATCTTGCAAATGTTTGTCGACTAGTTCCCAAACCTTAGTCTGTCGCAACTGAATAAGTTTCATCCTGCATTGCTTCGATCCCAAGTGCAGATTCAGCCATTGCCTCCTAAATGTTTCTTCGACTTCAACATACTCCAACCGTGAGGGCCGAACATACACATTTAGGATCTGGCAAGCAGCGTCTTGTTTGAACTGGCAATGTTGGAATTTCCATGAACTTTTTCTAATGGAATGATCACTGTCCATCTATAATCATGTGACTTGTGGTTGAAATTCAAATGCACATCGTTAATTATCAATGGTTTGCGGTGAGGAAACTCACCACAATTTCTTGTACCCTCTTTGTACAAAATAAGGATTGATACAATTCCAGCCTCTTTTTCTTGAAAGATGCATTCGTTGCTAAATGATCATTGTTGTTGTCCTCGAATCATTACCGATAGAGCTTGGAGTATAATATTACTTCAAGTAAAGGACTGTAGAGAAATTCCAACTCTTAAGGTTGACGACATCTGTCTTCACTACTTAGAACAACAATTTTGTCTTTGGGGGCACGGGGGTCATAGTTGTCATAATCTGACGCCTTTAATCCTTGAGTGGACAGGCCTAAAGAGACATTTTTAACAACATCTCGTGTCGTTGTGGTGTCGAGGTCCTGAACTGTTGTTATCAGACATCAATTCTTTGATTTTCATCAAACTTGAATATGAATGGACTCAACTAATATAAGCTTTTCCTCTGTTGTAAACAAACTATATCCCCTTCGACTAGTAGAATATCCCACCATACACAATGGAATCCCTTTTCTTTCATCTTATCTAAATTTTCTCCCCATCTCTTAGTTATGTACAAAGCAACCAAATAAGTGAAGATGTTTTATTGAAGGTTTCCTGTCATTAATGATGTGAGTACGGCCGTCTTCCATGAGTCGATATGATGATTTGATCTGTTCTGAGTATAGCATGCGGTTGCAACTGCTTCAGCCCAAAATGATAATGGAAGCATAGAAGCTGAGAGCATTGTTTAAGCAGCCTCAACAAGAGTGCGGTTCTATCTTTTGACAACGTCGTTCTGTTCAGGTGTTCGAGGAGTGGAAGTCTGATGTTCAATGCCTTCTTCTTTGAAATAAGCATGGAGTGTCTTGTTCAAGAACTCTGTGCCTCTGTCCAGTACGGACCCTAATAACTTGAGCTAGAAGATTGCGTTTGAATCATCGTGATAAAGTCTTTAAGAACTTCTTGTGTTTTCATCCTGTATTAGTAGAAAAAGATTCAATTGTATCTTGAATAGTCATCAACAATCACCAGAATATATTTCTTCCCATTTATGCTTGCAACCCGCATTGGACCACACAAGTCCATGTGAAGCAAGTTCAGCCTTCCTTTAGAACTTGGAACAGCTTTTGACTTAAATGAGCTTCTTTTTTCTTTACTTATTTCACAAGACGAACAAAGTTGATTCTTAACATATTTCAACTTAGGTAAGCCTGTCACAATATCCTTACTTTGAGAGTAAGGTGATGGAATCGAAGTATAAAGATGAGAAAGTTCTTCGATGCCATAACCCTTGCTTTATTGTGAGCATAGTGCCATGAAACATATCGGATTGATGGAAGTTGTTCTTGAAGAGAAATTGTGTAGAGATCAGATCCATGATTACCAGTTAGTAAATCATTTCCCCTTAAGATCGTTATCAGAAAACAACTACATTTCCTGAAAGCAACCTCTAAAGGACCGAATCACAAATTGACCAACACAAGAAAAGATTGATGATTTAGAGCCATTCTCCGTAATAAACCCCGTATTGATCCGTGACAATTCCTCCTTGATTCAGATCTCCATAACCAAGAATTCGAGCAAATTGATCCTTTCTAAAATGAACGTACCCTAGAAATTTCTCCACACTAATTACACAACACTTGAGAATGCCCGTCAAGTTCTTTTTGCATCCAGAGTCCAACAATGAAATAAGGATTGAGATTTATACAATCTGCAAATGAGAATTAGAGACGATGGAACCATAGACATGAATGTATCCTAAAGGAATTTGATATCATCAAGACATTAGAAATCCTAGAACAAGTCTATAAGAGGTGGTACTAATACTTGTGGTTGATTACATCCTCTTTCCTGGTTATTAGGCCATCCATAATCTTTTTTGGTCCTAAGATGCTTTTGTGTCCCATGTAAATATCCTGATGACATACTCTTAGCCATCCACCATTTCCCATTCCTGAATTTGTATTCTCATACAACTCCTAAGTAACTCTTGGATATTCTGAATATGGTATCTGATGCAACTGTTTCTTATGTTGTTTGCAACATATGTGTCACTTTTCTCTTTGGTTTACCTAAGAGCACTAATAGCACTACCTTAGGCATCTTAGTTCTAGCGTTCAATACGTTAATTCAGTATCTAGAAACACAGGCATCAAGATTATAATTAAACACACATTTTACCACATTCAGCACAAACAGCATTCACCATTCAAAGTTCTGAATTTGAACTGTCAATACACGCAGTACAGACATTGTTTTCTCTTAGAAATACTATAAATCATATGATGGTCTCTACTTCCTTCTTTTAAACTTCACTTGACTATTGTTTGGCAGACCCTTAATCTTTAACTTGATAGCACTTAAGCAGTGGTCTGCCAACACTAGTAGTGGTGATTTACCTCCTAAAGATTAGACACGTGATGATTAGTATTCCTAGAATCATAGAGGCACTGGTTCCTCTGTTTGTAGTTGTGGTAGTGGCAATTCTATACATTCCCAGGTTTTAGAAGTACATCGAGGTGTATTTCTGCTTGTTTTCTATTCTTAGGCAATTCTTTTGAGTGACTGATAAAAACAAACCATCAGACACTTTAGTTTATTATTAACGACTGTTTCGTTTGAAAACTTCTCATTTCAGAGATTTGAAAAAGAGTTGTTTTCCTAAAACGATGGTTTTTGGAATCCGATTGAGCATTTGGTAGTCGAACAACAGATGGTTTAATCCAAACTGAGTTTCCCAGACTTTCCTTTGTATTTCCTCAATGAGTTTCTTTTACAACGTCGCTTATGCTCTGTTTCTTGTCTTTGCATTTGAGCTTTATTCAAATCCTGTATTTCCATGATATTGTTCCACCGTTCTTTTCGAAATACATTTGATCCGTTTTCTTTGCAAACTGAGTTGTTTTTCATTTGTTCTTTACATTTTTGTAAAGCAAGTTCAAGAGAAATCGAGTGGTTTTCAAGTTTAGCAAAACTCTTCAAAAGCTTATTATTAAACTTCCTTTGTTAACAAGATTCAGTTTGTTTTCGAAAAGCTTTTGTGCAAAGACATTCACATTATTTGACTTTATGAAGATACAGCATTGTAATTCAGCAAAGCAATTTAAATCAGACCAGAGAAGCAAATATGAACATGTAACAACTTAGACACACACTCATCGAGAGAGTAGATCATATATGTTTGAAAAACAGCCTTCAGATTCAAATTATCAACACTTATTTTTTCAAGGGATTAACGAAACTCATAATCTTCATGCATTTCCGTTTTAAGTTTCATGTTCACAGAACGAAAACAATCATTTTGTGATATTAAGGAAAGAGGCATTAATAAGGTTTTTATCAATACTTATTCCATAATCTTTGAGCAGTTTGGCACCCCAAAACTAACTACTAGTATAAATTAGACCAAGCTATGTCAACAAATTGTTCTAAAATGATTGATGTTAAAATGTCATGTCGTTATAAAACTTGCCTACTTTTACTAAAGGAGTTTCGAAACGGTAGAAATGTAACGGTTATTTTAGCAATTGTTTGTTTTGTTCTCAACAAACGGTTTTCTCCACATTGTCTTCCTAACTACTTTTGCGCGTTCCACTGAAAAGATACTCCAGTGGGGGTGCTTGAAAATTTCATAAAGACTTAAACATGTTTTGTGTAATCAATGGTTTTAACAAATCTTTATTCAAAATTTTTTGATCTACTCCATTTGCAAGAGTCATTGGTCTCTTCCCATTGGGGCAAATCTGTTTGCAAAGATCAGAAGTACATATGGGTTCAATATAAACACGGCTTTTCTGATTGAGCTTTCTTGAGGTACCTTGGATTAGCAAAGGTTGGTCTACCATTATATGTCGAGCATTTTGGTGCTAACATATGAATGGTCTGAATTGAAGATTAACGTATAAACAATTTCATTCAAAAACTTTAATTGTTTGTCCATTTCAATCATCTTGTCAATATCTTTCTCTTCCTTAACCTTTAAATCCGAAATGACCTTGGTTTTCTCTTTGAGATAACCTTCCAGTTGTGACTTTGTTAAAAGACTCTTTTTGACTAACTCATCGTGTTTCTGATTGACAACTGAAATTTCATAGGCTTTAGTTTTTAAACCTTCTTTTATGTCAATGTCTTTACGAGCTAATAGTCCTAGAGTTTCATTTAACTTTGTTTGAAGAATGTCATAATCAATCGTCCGGTCATTAAAGGCTATGTACTTCTCAAGCTCATTCTGTTTGTTCTGAAGTGCAATCAGACAACTATCCCGACAACTAGTAGCCTCCCCCAGAGCCCTACCAGTCTCATCAAGGTTAGTTCTGCACTCCTTCAGTTCTTGAGTCAATGATGCGTTTGCTTTCTTTAATTGCTTTAAAATCGTTTTGTTTTCCTCAGTATCAAGAGTTAAATTTGCAATTAAATTAGCAAGCGCAGCACGCTCATCAGTGAGTATTGTTGAACCGAAGAACATTAAGGAGGCAATGGCTGATTCTGCATGGATCGAAGCAATGCAGGATGAACCTCATCAGTTCGACAGACTAAAAGTCTGGGAACTAGTCGACAAA
>BQNB010049871.1:0-41818 GCA_026074375.1 Tanacetum coccineum
AATGTTTGGAAATTGCTAAAAAAGAAATTCTTTTGGAAAATGATCGACTCTTACAAAAAATCATGTCTCAATATGTTCTGTTAATTGTGATGAATTCTATGTCTTTAAACAATAATTTTGTAAATTTGGAAATGCTAAAGTGTGATTCGTGTGAAAAGTGTTTGAATCTTGATGCTGAGCTTTCCAAATCAAAACAAGCATATAATGATCTTTTGAAAAACCACTCACAACTTGAACAACATTGTATTTCTCTCGAAGTGTCAATGCAATTAAAATAAGAAGTTTTTCAAAACGGTGAATCTTGCGTTAATCAAAATGCTGTTGAAATTCAAGAATATTTTGAAATAAATAATTTGAAAGCTCGGCTACAAGATAAAGACAAGACCATCTGTAAGTTGACGGATACTATCAAATATTTAATAGAGAATACCAAGGAAGAGAACGTTAATTATGATAAATGGGAAATTGAGCCCATACATAAGGAACTAGAAAATAGTGTGGCAAAATTGCTTTCTGAGAATGAACGTCTTTGTAATGAAATTAATCATGTGAAACAGATTTTCAAAGATCAGTTTAACTCAATCAAACAGACACATGTTCGTCATAAAGAACAAACTCTTTAATTAACAAACTGAACTTAAAATCTGTGGAAAATGAGGATTTAAAAGCTCAAAATCAAGATAAGGTTTTTGTGATAACATCATTGAAAAACAATTTACGAAAATTAAAAGGGAAAGAAATTGTTGAAAATGTTGTTCACACACCTTCTGCCACCACTATTACTCCAGGCACGTTCAAGCTTAATTTAGAACTATTGCCTCCTAGATTATTGCAAAATAGGGAAGTTCACATAGACTATCTTAGGAACACTCAAGAACAAGCTAATATTCTTCGAGAAATAGTCGAACAAGCTAATGCGAAACAACCTTTAGATAGCGAGTTAAACCTTGCCTGTAAGTATGACACAAGAATTAAGGACTTGCTTGTATATGTTCAAGATACGTGCCCTAATGCGATAATACCTAGTGCTAAGAAGGTTACTGTCAAACCCATGAACAATGTCAAGAAAGTTAGGTTTGCTGAACCTCTCACATCCTCAAGCAACATTAAACAAGTAAAATCTTCAAATACACCAGATTCTAACACACCTGTGTTGTCTTCTGCAGGAGTGAAGTGTTCTACTAGTAATTGTGGATCAAAGCCTCCAGGCAATAAAAGGAATGATAGGATCTTGCAAGCACCAAGTAGGAACAAGAAGAATAAAGTAGAAGCCCAACCTAGGAAAGTGAATAAAGTGAATCATGTTGTTAAACCTATTTGTGATGTTGATGTTAAGCATTCACTGTTAAAAGCGAATTCTGAAATTCTCTGTGCTACTTGTAATAAATCTATGTTTTTTGGTGTTCATGATAAATGTCTTCTTGATCTTGTGAAAAATGGGAATAAACGTACTAAATCTGCTAAGAAACATATAAAATAAAATATTTGGAAACCTACGGGTCATGTATTCACTAATGTAGGATTTAAGTGGAAACCAACAGGCAGAATCTTCACTATAGTTGGTAACTCGTGCCCTTTAACTAGGATCACCTTAACTAACGTAGTGCCTCCTAAGCAAACCACTTCTCACTTAGATGAAATACAAAAACCAGAGATAAAAGTCTATAGCAGGAAACCTAAAAATGTTAAAAACATAGGTTCGAGTAAAATAGCTAAGATTGTAGAATCTAAGAATGCTAACCACTCAGAACCCAATCAAATTTGGGGATCCACTGCAATAGATATTCCATCGTCTTCTTCTCTTGTCATGACATGTTTTCCAGATTGTACTCTGGTATCTGGACTCCGGCTGTTTGAAACACATGACAGGGAATCGCTCTTAGCTCATGAACTTTGTCAGTAATTTTTTGGGTACTGTTAGATTTGGTAATGACCAAATTGCAAAGATTATGGGGTATGGTGATTATCAGCTGGGAAACGTTATTATCTCAAGGGTATACTACATTGAGGGACTTAGACATAACTTGTTTTCTATTGCCTAATTTTGTGATGCGGATCTTGAAGTTGCATTTCAGAAAAACACTTGCTTTATTCGTAATTTAGAAGGTGTTGATATACTTTCAGGGTCCCGAGACATAAATTTGTACACAATTTCTCTTAATGACATGCTTAAATTGTGACATCCGTCAATTTTGAGGTCAGTAACCGAAAGCAAACGTACGATATTTAACTCTTTTGATTATTTGTGGAGTCACTTTTATGTAGTCATACTATTTTTAGCCTTTAGCGCTTGTTTTTCTAGGAACCCTAGTTATACGAACGCACCTTTGACCTAACGATCCTATTTAACAGTCCTAATGTAACACCCCCATTTTTACAATATAGCAGCGGAAGATAATTTGGGGTATTACTTCATGGATACAACAATCATAATCATAGAAAACAACTTTAAAAGAGACGTTGTTGGAAAAATTTAGTTATCATTCATTATATTCAGAGTTTTTACAAAATGCAGGTCCCAAAATCTAAAACATCATGTTTGAATGATAACAGTTCAGCCACCTTCGAGTCCATGCCACTCCGTACCGCAACTTGCTCAATTACCTGAGATAAACATGCTAAAAAGGGTCAACACAAAGGTTGAGTGAAATTCATAGGTTTGAAATGTAATAGTTAAATACAAGTTATCATAATTGGAAATGTTGGTATTGCAGGAATAATTGTTATGAAGAACATTATTGTCATAGTGAACAGTATTATCACCCTAAACTCATGAATCACATAAAGAGATAAAGAGATATTAAAGAGATATTGGGAGATACTACCCAAAGAGACATTGGGAGATATTACCCAAAGAGATATTGGGAGATATTACCCAAAGAGATACTGGGAAAACGAGCTATGAAAGCACAACAAAACCGACTTATCATTCTTTCCATGTCTTGGTCACTCTGTTATCCTACCAAGACCATGAGGATCTGGGTAAATTTGATGCAAAAGCAAAACATAGGGAATTCTCCGTTGTTTACGCGCCTACTAAGAAAGCATTCAGATCTACAACAGAAGGACGCCAGATTAATTACTGAACAATTCATGTAACGTTCGATAAGCTAACAGTAATGGCTTCTGAACAATTCAGTTCAGGACCCCTGGATTCAAGGAATACTACCTGCTAATAACCCAGAACAAGACTCATATCAAACCCGTTTCTTTTCTCAACAGCCGTTGTATTCCACAATTAGAGAATGACGGGGATCGTTTTGTTTCTAACCATGTTCGATGAATAACTTTAACCCTCCACTAATTGGCTGTACTCCAGTTCAGAAGCACTGCTCGATAGAGGTAAAGTATTACTGAAATTCTCGTTTGTGTCAACTTCCATTGACCAGGATGCTGACCATCATACAAGTATACCTTCACACAAGAACAGGTAACATGTTTTGAAAGAATCACCAAAACACAACTTTTCATGATGATTACCACCGTAACAAAACTCCTAATAAAGACTCGACTCTTCAAGATCATCACTAATGTGAGACCAATCCACACCTTCATTGAAACACCCTTGGTAGCTGGACTAAGGATCATCCTATAGCAATACGTGATCGTGATCCTTCTCGCGTCTGAATTATACAGAAGCAAACTTGAAACTTATGCCATGTGGTGTAATTTTGAATGCCTTCCTTACTTCAGTAGAACCCAAAAACTTCAAAGAAGCAATGACCGAACCATCATGGATCGATGCAATGCAAGAAGAAATTCATGAATTTGAAAGACTTGAAGTTTGGGAATTGGTGCCATGTCCAGATAACGTGTTCTTGATCAAACTCAAATGGATTTATAAGGCGTCAAAAAGATGAAATCTAGGTAGGTACAAATAATAAGGCCTTGACTAGTTGCTCAAGGATTCAGACAAGAAGAGGGTATTGACATTCGAAGATCATTTTGGCACCAGTTGCTAGAATTGATGCCATTCGTATCTCGAAGCATTATGTCGCTCACAAAGAATATGATAATCTACCATATGGACGTCAAAACGGATTTCTTGAATGGCGAGCTCAAGAAGAGGACTTACGTTTTCTTAACTAGAAGGATGTGGTTGATCAGAGACAACCCCTCGCATGTGTACAGCTCAAAAAGCGCTCTTTTTTTTTAAAATGTCTAAGACGAAGCACCATGTGCAGGGTATGATATATGTCACGGCTTTCTCGATCCTCAACAATTCTAAAAAGGTGCAGTTGATCCAACACTCTTCACACGACATGCTGGAAATGACATATTACTGGTACAAATTTATGTTGATGATATAATATTTGCATCAACTAATACTGCTATGTGTGATGAGTTTGCTAATCAGATGACCAATAAGTTCAAGATGTCGATGATGGGGAAAATGTCATTCTTTTTAGAATTACAAATATCTCAAAGTCCCAGAGGCATCTTCATAAACCAATCTAAATATGCTTCTAAAATTGTTAAAAAATATGGTTTGTATTCTACTGATTCTGTCGACTCACCCATGATTGAAAACAAGAAACTGGATGAAGATCTACAGGGGAAACCAGTTGATGCTACACTTTACCATGGCATGATTGGATCCTTAATGTATCTTACATCCACTAGACCTGACCTTAACTATGTTGTCTGCTTATGTGCCCGGTATCAGGCTAAGCCTACCGAAAAGCACTTACAAGCGGTGAAACGGATCTTTTGATACCTTAACGGAACCATTAACATGGGACTATGGTACTCGAAGGATACCGATATGTTACTCACAGCTTATGCAGATTTCGATCACGCGGGGTGTCAGGACACTAGACGTAGTATATTGGGAAGCGCTCAGCTCTTAGGTGACAAACTTGTTAGCTGGTCATCAAAGAAGCAAAAGAGCACTGCTATCTCGAGTACAGAGGCTGAATATATTGCCTTGTCTAGATGTTGCTCACAAATCCTATGGATGCGTTCACAAGTAACAGACTATGGTTTTTAATTCAATAAGATTCCTCTGTACTGCGACAACAAGAGTACGATTGCTTTATGCTGCAACAATGTTCAACATTCAAGAGCTAAGCACATCGATATTCGCTACCACTTCATAAAGGAGCAAGTAGAGAATG
Organism: Tanacetum coccineum; assembly: GCA_026074375.1. Lineage (NCBI taxonomy): Eukaryota > Viridiplantae > Streptophyta > Magnoliopsida > Asterales > Asteraceae > Tanacetum > Tanacetum coccineum. The sequence goes on from BQNB010049871.1 coordinate 5,118, forward strand.
GAATCGTGGAGCTATACTTTGTCCGGACTGAATACCAACTGGATGACATCTTTACTAAACCAATGCCTCGAGAGAGATTTAACTTCTTGATCGATAAGCTTGGTATGAGAAGCATGTCTCTAGAAACGTTGAACACTGGCCAAGAGGGAAAACAGACGAGTGATGGTGGTAACACATATCCTAAATATATACATATGAAAACATAAAAATCCAAAGATTTTACCTTTTATAAAATTTTAGCAAAAACAAAAGAAATAATTATAAATTATAAAATATTATAAAAATATTATCTCTGGTATGTCTTCATGAAAATCGATAACAATATGGCCTTAGAAATGTCAATTCACTAATGATAACGTAGGCTGTATATGAAGTTCAGCATAAGTTTTCAAAAGCTTTTCAAAACATCAAAAATGTTTGCTATTATTTCCATAGAACCCGGTCCTCATCTTTAAGCCAGTAATGTCGTCTAAGAAGAACAACTTGACCTCATAACCGACGAATTACATTTTCTAGAGAATGAATTTACTTTATATTCAATTCAAGGCTGTGATTATTTTGCATCACAACTCCATGCTCTTATAATCGTAGAGTTGTACGTATAAATGCGCTTAATGGAGTCAAAATAAGAGAAATCTTATTTTCTTGGGTGTTGATTTTCAAAATATATAATAATCATCTTTCAGATTCAACAGATCATCATTTTTCTAAGACAATTTTGACCATCAAATAACGACTACAGCTCTTTTAATAGAAAACGGGCCATTATTTGAGGGGGAGAAACTGTCAAAGTCATCTTCTTCATAATTAATAAGGTGTTAATCGGAAAAGGTTTTAATGGTGTCGGGTGAATATTTAAAGGGGAGTTGATAAATGTCAACTCAATTGGGCTTTATTTGCTATATGTTTAATCTTATAGGGGTTTTAATGCAATATGTGAATCTTTTTCTTTGTTGACTTAACCTTAGGGGCTAGTTTTGCAATTTGGGAAACTTAGTTTGCCTTAGTAAAAGTTTAAAAGAAAATTAGAAACATCATCAAACCCTAGGGGGAATTTATGTCAAAAACCCAAAAAGGATTTTAAACATATACACCCCTTTTGCCCGCTCTCGTTCACACACGAACAAACACACACTTAAACCCTCAAAACCTTCCATTAGTGATTTTCAAGACTTCAAGAACTCGTCAATCTTTGTTTTAAGCTTAAGGTACACGAATGTCATCATTAAAACTTCATTATATATGACTGAATCATGGATTTACACTAAAAAACCCTAAAATTTGATTTAATTTTCTTCACCCTAAAAAGTGTTTGAAAAGTGAAATTGATTGAGGGGTTTTGGTTTATTAGGAGTCTAGATTGTGTGACTTTAACAGTTTTTAATAAGGATAACTTCTTCATATGTTTTGATTGATTCTTGAATTCGAAAAGTTTGAAAATGGGTCAAGACATGAAAATTGTCATGGGTTTGGGTTTAGGACTTATAATATGAGTGGTTAAGTGGATTTGAGTGGTTTAATCCAAGATTCCTGTGGTTAGTTTGTTATTTAAAGATGTTAGTATGATAGAATGATGTTATATGATCAGGTTTGAGTGATGTTAGATACTTAAAAAGGTTAAATTGCTAAGAAATTTTTTTCAATAGGCGATCTATACCTAAAAGGTTGTTCAACATGCGATCAATACACAATTTTGTATAACAGGCGATCAATACTTAAAACTTGTAAAGGCGATCTATACAAAAATTTACACAAGCGATCAATACACCTTTTACAAAGACGATCTATACAACCTTTAAAACAGGCGATCAATACATGCACCCTTAACAAAGGCGATCTATACATAGCTCATTAATACAGGCGATCTATACACATGTAACTACAACAGGAGATCTATACACACCATGTTTACATAGGAGATTTATACATATTATTTTTTAAACAGTAGATCTATACACACATTACATAGGCTATCTATACCTGATTTTTTTTCTAATTGAATCAATCACTTAATCTTGGTAATTCAAACTCATAACCTAATCTAAGTATAATTTAACCTGATCTTGTTACTTAGTGTTAAGTTAGGTATAATTTTTCTTAGGAATCTTTAGTGTTTGCCTTGATTTCATTAGTTTGCCTATTGTCTATGTGGCATATGAGAATGTGTGTATCCTGTTTGCATGTATATCAGTTCATTGCATTATGTACCTATGTGTCAGTTAGTTGCCTTGTATTTGCTTGCCTATCCCCTGTTGTAAACCCTGTCTTTGCTTCATATCTTGATCGCTGTTTGTCCTTTAGTGTTATATATATTTGCTTGTATATAAATTGTATGTGACAACTCTTAGCAGAATCATAACTTCCATCACTGCTCAACAACCAAGTTTGACAAATGAACATTTTCCCAAAAGAGAATCGACTTGACATTGGAAAATGCAATGGAAGAATCCCTCGTGGATTGAAACCAAAAGAGGAATCATTTCAAGTTGTTCTGGATGCACTTGTACTCACTCCATGCTATCCTGCATTTCTCATCACTGCTGATGTCCCTGAAGTGTATATGCATCAATTCTGGAATTGCATATACAAGCATGACGACTTCTACAGATTCAAGATTGATAAGAAGAAACGATTCAAGCTTACCTTGTAAGTCTTCAGAGATATCTTTCAGGTTTGCCCAAGAGTACCTGGTCGTAACTTTGATGCTCTTCCTTTTGAAGAAGACACTATATCTTTCTTAAGAGATCTCGGTCATACTGGGGTTATCAATTCACTCAATGATGTTGTTATCGATCAGATGCATCAACCGTGGAGAACATTTGCTGCTCTTATCAACAAAAGCCTATCTGGAAAGACTAGTGGTCTAGATAAACTTCGTCTTTCCCGAGCACAAAATCCTTTGGGGCATGTACCATCAGAAGAATGTATACTATGTGGAACTGCTCTGGGAAGACTTCACCTATCAGATTGACAACAAAGTCTACAAAAATTAAGAAAAGATGTACTACCCTCGTTTCAACGAAAGTCACATACACCACTGTCCTCATTTAAGAAAAGTAACTTCCTGGAGAAACAGAATTGGGATGCACACCTCCAAAGATGACTACTTGATTAACACATTAAAATTTGTTCCAAGAAGAGAAGTATCTCAGAAATATGGAGTTGTTCTACCTGAATGTTTGACAAGTCTAGAGATGAAGGAAAGCAAAGCGTACAAGACTTATCTTAGCTATGCTACAGGTAAGGTGCCTCCCAAGGTTGCTAGAAAATTCAAGAAAGCCTCTCCATCCAAGAAGGAATATGAGCTAGTCCCTAGAGATGAAGAACCTGTCAAAAAGGGCAAAAGATTGAAGACACCTGCCAAAAAGTCTACTTCTAAGCCAGCAAGAGGTATCATCATCAAAGAGCCTCCTGTGGAAACAAAGTCAAAAAGAAAGGAAAAGGAAAAGGTGGATGTAGTTCATGGAAAAGGAATAGAGCTGCTGTCTGAAGTGGATCTGTCTGAAAAAGCTTAAATGAAGGAAGCAAGAATGAAAAGTTTAAGGGACTTTCACAAGACTCATCCTGGTGGTTCTGGTACGGTTGCCGAGAAATCACCAAGTGTTGAAAAGATTACTCCTACTATCACAAGTGAAGGAACTGGTGATAAACCAGGGGTTCCCGATGTGACCAATGATGACTCTTCTAAGAATGAATCTGAGTCTTGGGGAAATGATGAAGACGACAGCAACAACGAACAAGAATCAAGTGATAAAAGCAGTAAGCAAGAGAATGAAAGTGAAGAGCAAGAATTAGATTCGAAGCAAGATGAAGAATCTAACGATGATGATCAAGAACAAGAAGATTTTGATCAAGAAAATGAATCCGAAGATGATGAGATGAAAAGTGATGAAGAACCAAGAGAATGGATGATACAACCGACCAATGTTGATGATGATGGCGAATGCAGAGAGTAGAAGAACCCACTGAGACTAGCTACCCGAATTATTCAAGGAGAGGGAAATTGATGTTTGAAAATGATGAAGAGTGGAGGGGGGAGGGGTGTGTGGTGGGGGGTAGTTAGGTACTTACCCACTAAACATCCGGCTCTACCTCCCTCAAAAGCACCACAAGGAACAAAAATTTAGAGACTCCTCCAAGAACAATTATAGAAGATGCCTATGTGTACAATTTCCTACTATTCCAAGAAGACAGCAAGTCCCTTTTTACTATTTCGTCTCACAACATCACACTACTGGCATCTAAATTCCTAAATTTTTCAGATATTCCTCAAACTGATGTAGAAATAATGTCTCCACTAGATGTTCATGTCCACCATTAAGTCCCTAGAACTCAAGCACCCACTCTCCTTACAATACCAATTTTAGTTATCCCTGAATCATCACCAATATTCACAAACATTCCTCAATCATCACATACCTTCACTCCTACACCAATACAGGCTACACCCACTCCTCCGCCGACAATTGAAACTACAAATCCTCTATCTAATCTTCCTGATTTCTCATCATCTTACATTCATGATAGAATCACAGCATTAGAAAAAGAAGTTGCTGATCTTAAGAAAGACCCTCTACACACTCAAGTGACATCTTTAGTTGGCAGTCATCTAGACACAAGGTTGGGAGAAAGCATACAAGAATTCATGAACTTTCTTTCAAAGTCTCTCACGGCAAGAATCAAAGAACAAGTAAAAGATCAGCTGCCCCAGATTCTGCCCCAGGAAGTGTCAAACTTGGCTTCACCTGTGATCGAAAAGTTGATTAAAGTATCACGTGATGAAGTTACTCTAGCAAAAGAGTCTTCTCAACCACAATCTACTTATGAGGCTACTTCTACACTTACTGAATTTGAGTTAAAGAAGATTCTTCTCAACAAGATAGAGAAAAGTGTGTTATATCTGACAGCTCCTGAACACTGAGATTGCTATGATGGTTTGAAAAAATCTTACGCTCTCGACAAAGATTTCTTCTATTATGATGAATATTCATTGAAGCAAAGCCGCAAAGACAAAGACAAAGATGAAGACCCTTCTGCTGGATCAGACCGAGGGTTAAAGAAGAGAAAGACAAGCAAAGATACTAAACCAACCACTGGTCTGAAAAATAAAGATTTCAAATGTCCGGATCCTCTAAAGGTACCAAGTCTCAACCGAAATCTACTAGAAAGTCTGTTCCATCAGAGGAACTAGTGTTCGAGGTTGCAGATTCAGACATGCCACAAGATCAGGTAGGAAATCTGGGTGATAATGAAGATGAACCAAGGGATGAGACTGCTTTTAGATATGACTGGTTTAAGAAACCTACACCACCTCAAGAACCCACTGACCCAGACTGGAATGTTGGCAAGACGACTAAGGAAGGTCCAACTCAAACGTGGTTGATGAATCTAGCAGCTTCTAATCCTACTGATAAATCATTGAAGGACTTGATGAATTCATGACAATCAATAGAACTTCTCTGATACATCTTTGAATGGCCTAAAAAATTGAGAATTTAACTCAGAAGTCCTGCTTGACCTGCAATTCAGACTACTCAAAGGCCAAGCTCTAGTTATGCTAATTAGAAACAACTTTGGAAGAAATGCTATAATGGAGGCTCTTTCAGAAAATCTTGTATGGGAAAATCTTGAAGGCGGTGACTATCCATTTGATCATTCCAACCCCTTCCTTTTTGATCACAAGGCGGTGGAAAACATCAAAGAGTACCGTTCGAATCTTTCATCAAAATGATCTCAAGTATCTTCAAGGAGGGAATCTCGACTATGGACATACCACATAGACCGCTAAAAGACCAAAACCATGTGCAATATGATCTACCAGGAATTGAAAACATGGTTCCAAACATATGGAGTCCTGTTAAGGTTGCTTATGATAAATATGCGTTATGCGGTATTTCACATTGGAGAGAACAACGTAAGTCCTTCTATGCTTTTGCAAGAGGCATGCAATCAAGAGGAGATGTGTATTCGACAAAGCATTGGCAGTCACTCATGTCTCGGTTATGAGGAAACATGGATACGGATACTTGGAAGAGATTGTAGTGAGAAGAGTTGATAACGCATTATACAGATTCAAGGAAGGTGACTTTCCACGAATTCGAATCAATGATATCGAGGATATGTTAATTCTTGTAGTTCAGAATCGACTCACAAATCTATTAGGGGATGACGTTGCTGACTTTGCAATAGCCGTAAGGATGTTCACCAGAAGTCTGGTTATTCAGAAGCGAGTCGAGGACCTTCAACTTGGAGTTGAAAGTTACCAAAAGAAGATCAACATCACCAAGCCTGATACTACAAGACCTGATCTCAGAAAAAGGCACCCGTACACTCCATACAGAGACCCTCAAGGATTCATTTATGTCAATGAATACAAGAGGAGCAAGTTGATAGGCTCCGACGAACTGTACAAGTTCAGTGATGGCACGTTAACAAGACTTCTTTCTTCGCTCGAAGACATTACCAAGAATATCGACATGGAATACCTGCCAAAGAGAAGATGGAGCACATTGGAAAAGAAAAGAGCTCATTTCATGATCAAGGACATCAACAAGCTACTAAAGGAAAGGAGGATGATGAGGAGTTTGGAGAAGTTTGTCAGTGGTAGACTCTACGGAACTGACCTCAGACTGCTGCAAAGAACAATATGACTTTGTCATATTGTGTTCATATCTCAAAGGTCATTTCGTATATAATAAACTTGTGAATTTGTACATATGTAGTGTAGAATTATGGTAAAAATAAGGTGTGCTCGAGTATAAAATTTTCAAGAATTTCTCAGTAAATTCAAAATTTTTCAAATTATTATACTCAGCACAGTCTTATATACCCTCAAAAATTGAGGGGGAGCATTAAAATGTTCCTTAGCATAATTATGTAACATTTTGTCCCCGAACATTTAATCAATTGATATCCAAAATATCAAGGGATTAACATTTTGGATAAGGGGAGAAAATGTGATTAAACTGAATAAATTATATTGACATGTTATCATATAAAATGGACTTAATCCACTCCAACTCTTAGCATGTACTAAGATTACGGTGCACATGTTAAGGGGGAGCTTTTAGTGATGATGAAAACTCTCAAAGTGTAAAGTTTTTGATATTTATATCAAACACTTTGATTGAATTTTCAAGGATTTTGGTTTCGATTGTGATGGAATACCCTAAAGACCGACCATGTACATAAATTTATGGAGTTATAAGGTGGTTAGGCATAGGTATTCAAATCCTATGATCTAACCAGAACCGGAGGGATCTACCCAGGGATATCCACTAGTTAGTGTAGAAGTCCTTAGGTATGATACAAAATGAGAAAAAGAGAGAATCGGGAATAATGCGGACTGAGATGGAGCTAACACTGGAACAAACCCAACAAGGTGTTAGTTATGAAGTCTCGGTAAGCAATGAATGGGTTGAAGAATGAAAAAGAAATATAAGGATAAAGGGTGAAAAGAAAGAAGCCCTCCATACACTTAGGCAGAAACTGGGTCAATACATAATCTGTCAGAAACACTAAGGTGTTGTCTGACATTAAAGACTGTCATGGACCCAGTGACGCTTTGCACAACCTTCCCTAGCCACTCAAGGTCTCTCAACAGACTCTTGTTTCATTTCTCACAGAGATTACACGCATTTCTATTGACCTTCTCACTCCGAGTTGGTTGATATTGAAAAGGTGGCAGTCTGCTCCAGCCTCCGATCACTAAAAGCAAAGTGCACTATTGAGTCTAGAGCCAAAAGAGATCATCTATAAATCTCATTAGGACACTTGTCAAATTATGCTTGCTATGTCACACAATGTGAATAACAAGTTAACATATTAAGAGTCCTAAACATTATCCTTGTGATTTTGCCAGAACATCCGAGTGATTTCAATCACTATGAAGATGGAAATCCTGCTTGAGACAACATCAAACAAGCTCATGGTAGGTGACTTGTGCGATTCTATATGAATCAAACTTGTGACAACTGGAAAGAAACGATGGTGCGATTCTATAAGAATCAAACTTGTTCCAGGTTATGAATTGACGATTGCTGATAAATTTTTGAAATGATTAACACTCTTGATATGTCACAAAAACACTTTAGCAAGTGACACGTCGATTGATTTTCAAATCAATTCTTTATTTCAATCGATGAGATAGTAACTCGCTGGTTCACTCTTATCGTGTTGTCTGCTTTGAGACGTTCTGATAATGAGAACATGTTGAGTTTGATGAATCTGATACATATGTGTTGGAAAGATTCGATACTCCAGCTGGAAATCCTCTCAAGAAGATTCTTCTTAAATTGAATCTATCTGATCACAGGTCGATCCTAACAGATTCGAAGGTTACTCCAACCAAACATGGGCAAATGACAAAGCCATATTCGTCCCCCTACTTTATTGCTAACTGTTTTATTTTAGGAATATTTAAAGATGGTGATGGAGGTACCTGATTCTAGCTGACTCACAAGATTCATGGCCACATGCTTATACCCAATCTACAAATATAAAGACATCATGAAAGCTCAAGTACATGTTTCAAGACTTCCGTTACTCTGATACCATACGTCCTTCTTAAAGCGACAAAGTGTTAAAGTTAAAGAAATTCAAGAAAGATGCATTATTAAAGCTTTTCAAGATTATCAAATCAAGAAAGGTATGAGCATGTCGGTCTAGAAGTCACAAGTTTACGAGATGGAAAAGTTTACAAGATGGCAAAACGAGATTATGCTTGGTTGATGATTTCAAGAAGCTCAAAGATCACATTCATGTCAAGACAAAGGAACAAGCTCACATCAAAAGTCAATGATCACTAAATCAAATCACAAGTTAATGATTAATGTTAAAGACTACGAGCTCAAGACCGAAGTGAAAGCATAGTATGCTAAGTTTAAATTTTTGTAAATTAGAGTGACCTCCCTTAGGGGGAGATTGTTATAAATACGAAAAAGTATCGGTCACTACCAATATAGTTAGTCGTAGCTCGTTGTAAATTGTTAAGTTAAGTTATAAAGCTAACCGGGCCAAAGGCCCATGGATAAGCCCACTAAGGGTCCATGGCCGACGAAGACTAGAGTATAAGTACCCTCTCCATTTCTTGGAGAGGGTGTTGGTTGTTCATTTTTCACATTTCACTTAAGCTAATATTATCAATTTTCTCTCTCTCTCTAAGTGTTCATCCAACCATCTCTTTCTCTCTCTAAAATTCTAAGTGAATCAATCCATACTTGTGTTAAGATGATTCTACAAGGTTTTTGTTGTTTTGATATTGTGGTCGTGATGGTTGAATAACATATGTTGCTAAATAGCTTATTTTGGATAATAGCTTGTATAGCTTATTTTGAGCTTATATGCTCACGTCACCTATGAAAATCACAAGGGAAGTGATTTTGATTATTTTCGTAGTATGGCGTATGTTCGTGGAATATTTTTATAGCTTATGGTAGTAACCAAATGCGATACGTAGCTTACAAGCTTATTTTCAAGCTAAATATATGTATTGTAAAGCTTATGGACTCACGGCCCAATAAACCCTTTTAAGTCGTGGCTTAACGGGAGGGCTTATTGTAGTCCGGATTATTTTCTACTTATTAGTATGAGCTTATGTATATAAATGGGCCTTGGTTTTGGGCTTGGATCGTATTTTGGACGTATAAATACCTTAATGGACCCTTATTAGGCCTTAAAACCCAATAAGCGATATATAGTCCTTTTAAGAGTTTTGACGGACTTTTGAAAAGTGAAATGTATTTACGAAGTGATGTTGAACGCTATTTTGGGAGAAACGTTTTAGTAAACATTAAAAGTTTGAGATTTTGGAATATTGTCGGAAAAGTGTCAAAAGTTTGAAAAGTGTTTGAAATAAAGGTTAAAAACCTTGGAAAATGTTGTATGAACGTACGGGTCATGTCTAAATTCTGTAAAAAGTGTATACTTAGAAAATTTCACTTAAGAACATAATTTTTGATTTTAAATAATAAAATATTATTTTATTATTTAATTATTTTAAGTTCACTAAAAGACAAAAATATAATTTTTCTTGAAACTTCTCTAATATGTTTATTATGAGTAAACGTTTCATTTTCAAACAAATTATGATTACTTTTAAGATGACTAAGGTTACCGAATTGACTTATCAAGATATATTTATAATTATTTATTATAATTATTTATTATAAATATTTACTTATATTACTTATCTATTTTCTTTAAATATGTTTTGAACTGTTTTAAAATTGAACTGTGCGAAATGTGGTTTTGTTTTTGGGACAAGATATGTGCTTATGACTGCTATGTGAATATTATGTGTTGTATTATTGTTTGGATCGGAGGGGTACACCTATCTCATTATTTGTGTGGTTATTGGAGCGGTTGGGTACGCCTACCCTGGTATGTGTGAGGTCCTGCCCTAATCTAGTGATCCAACTGGTACGCCCTTTAGGTGCGTAAGTGACATATGGTGATGGACTAGCGAGATTGCTAGGTCGTGTTACATGATTAGCTGGGATGCTAAGTCAAGGGTTGTTTGAATATAATCACTGTCATAATTCACTATTGTCCATTGTTTTGAAATATTGGCACAACTTTTGGGTTTAAGGTCAAACATACGAGCTCACCAGCATTATTGTTGACGTTTTTGAGTATCATTTTCAGGTGAAGTGAAAGAGTTGGTGTTATGTGATAGCAGACTTAGAAGTATCCCATGTGGATTTTTCATGTGAAGTTGACTCGCCAATACTTACTCCTTAAAACTTATCTATATATGATATAAATACAACAAGGATCAGAATCCGCGAGACCAAGTAAACCGGAAGCAGTTTAGGGTGTTCCCGAGTCGTTATTGTCCCAACGAGCTAGAGATGTGAGAATCGCAAGACGATTGATGATTTTGTAATTGATGTCACAAGAATGATTGGCACAAAACTGATAAAATACCGCAAAAGCACTAAAAATAGCAAAGAGAAAAAGCTGGAACAAAAACAAAAGCTAGAAATGGCAAAAACACTTAAAACTTTTACACTAAGACACAAATAAGCTCAAATAAACTTAAGACAGACAAATAAGCTAATCTAAATCTAAATAAGCAAATACAAAAAGCAATTAAGCTAAATTAAACAAGATAAACACAACAGTACTAACAACAGTACTAACAGTTTTGTAAAACTCCCATGTACTAACTTGGAGTAAGTACTTGCTAGGCTAAATTTATGTAACTGATATCTAAGGGTTAGTACTGCTAGGCTAACAAGGCTTAAAGAAATAATAAATAAGCAAACAAGCTAAAACAGAAGATCACCTAACCTTAATAAGCACTTAGTAATAGGAATAAACAACTAGAATAAACTAAAATGATAAATAAGCTAAAAAGCTACAAACTGATACACTAGAGAAAATATTTTAAAAAGGAAAATAAGCTTTAATAAGCTTACACCTAAAGAAAGTAAAGGAAAATGGATGTAATCTCTACTCTAAAAGTCTAAGGAAATCTTAAAAAAACAGAATTATAACAGATACAGCTAAGTTGATACCACCAGTACTAACAGTATTAACTTGGGAGTTAGTACTGCTAAGTATTAACGTTAAATGTTGTAACACAAAAAGTAAACTACCAGTACGAACATAGAGTTAGTACTGCTTATGTGGAGGTTTAGTACTGTTCTAAAATGAACAGCAGTACTAACTTTGAACTAGCAGTACAAACTTAAAGTTAGTACTGCATGTTCAAAACAGCCTTTAACTTTCCAAAAATCCATTTTACTAAAAAACAGATTAATCAAACCAACAAAGTAAAACATTATAAGCAAATTCAATCATAAACAAGTACTTAAATAAGCATGAATTAGTCTAGCAGTATAAACTTAAAACTAACAGTGTTAACAAAAGACTAACATTTTTCAACAATAAAAAAGTAAAAGTAAGAAAAGATAGACTTAACATACCCCTAGCTCAAAACAGGGCTAGATCAACAATCTACAAGCTCTAACTTGTAGAAAACAAGTTAGTAAGAGTCCATAAGCCCATCCAGAACTGGCTTATCATCCATACAATAAGCTGGTGGTTATTTTTGGGAGTGATTGTCCTGATTTTTCCCTTTTCTACATAAATTTTTAGATTTACTTGATTAAGGCAGTCTTATAAATAGGGCCCCCCCCCCTTTGGTTAATTATTTTGAAACTTTTTTGAACACAAAACAATATGATTAAGAAACTTAACACTGGTATTGATTTAAAAACTTCAAACTTGCATTAATTTTGAAAGTGTTACAAAGCAGTGAAATAAAAGCTGTAAATAACTGAAAATAAGCTAAGTTATTAAAACTAAAAACTAGATTAAACTAAGATGCCTCAAAGGCTTACAAAAAGCTCTATTTATAGCCGAAGTCTTTATCTCTTGGGCTTGCAGCTTGTGCTTCTTTGGAGAGAGCAAAAACAAGTGTGCTTGTTGTGTGAGGTAAGTCTAAAGCAAATCCCAGCCTTTTATTTCACTTGAGCTTCTTTGGAGACAATCTCAACCATCGAAATGCTTTGGGAATGGAGAGGGATTGCCAACATGGCATTTATACAACTGGGGGGGTGTTAGTAGGGTGGATGAAATGATTTTGGCTAGGGAGAGAAGTGGTTTTGCAGGGAAGAAGTATGGGGCGACATACAAGTTGTACCTGGGTTTGTTGGGCGGGAAAGAAGACTTTTTGGGGAGTAGGCAGAAATGGTCCTCTCAAGTTGTATAACTAAAATGTAATCTCTACCCGTTGCATTTTATGGCCCTAGTCTTTTAATCTTTTGTTAATACAACTTTAGCTTGGCAGTTTTAGCCCCTCAATTTGTATTTTCTTCAAGCTATGACTTAGACTATCGACTTGACATGGCTCTCTTCCCGTCTTGGCTTGATGATTTTAGCTATCTTTATGTTCCTTTTTGAATATCCGTTCCTGCACATACAAAAGCAAAACATACAAATACAAGTATTTTTGGTATGTTTTTAGTCGTTTAAGAACGTTTAGAATGGAAAATGGTATGTGTAAATAAGCACATACCAAAACCCCCAATACTAAGGTATATTCCGTGTCCTCAACGCAATGTTATGAAGAAAACACTTAAGAAAACAAGAATCTCGATCCTCCCTCGACAAATTACCGTCCCTCAAACCACACCCCACCCAACCCAATCACCCACCCACCCCCCACCGAAAAGTAGCAAAGCGTATCCTCATTTGGCACAGAAAGGAATCAATGCTTCGACAAGTCCGTTTCACCATTTTTTATAAGTACAGACTAACTATCATATGTACACTAACTATCCCTAATATTTTTGGATTTTCCTTTTTCTTTTCTTGACTGCCTGTTCGACTTCCTTTATTTTATTAACACTGGGATCATAGAATGAGAAATGTCCATAGAATAATCTGCGGAAGTCCTGACGGATAAATTCATCGTCCCCGATTTTTCACTAGATCCAAACCAAGCAATTAAACAAGATCATTTGTCAATATAAGTCTAAATGTTAAGCACTCATACTTATGACTTGTGAACTTTTAACTCCCGACATGGATATATGATTTACATGTGTGTACTCAATTCGACTCAACCATAGATCAACTTATTTTCATAGTCGTAATTCAAGATGAATCACGACTCAAAGCAACAATTTATTAGGACCTTGTAACTTGATTTTAAAGAACGAAGGTTTTACTGTAGAACTTTTTGCAACATCTTAATCATCATAATCATAAGTTCTTATAGCTAGGAATGCGTTGCTTAGTTTGAACACCTACCTAGGCCTCGCTCCCTGGTAGGATATCACAACCAACGACCGGTGTTCTTAGTTTGAAAACCCACCCCGTTGCTAGCGTAGAGGGAAATCACATCAACACCTTCTTCCTAAAATGGCTAAGGATAGGTGTCTTAGTTTGAACCCTCACCTAGACCTCGCTTCCTGGTGAGATATCACAACACACCAAATCCCTAGAAGTAAAGATGTCTTAGTTTGAACCCCCACCTCGCGGTTAGCGGAGCGGGATATCACGACACATCTTTTACTTGCTCCATATACTCAAATGCATGCTTCATTGGCGTAATTTCAATATTCATGCATTTTTGCATTCATATTTCATTCATGCTTCTTTGGCATTTTAACTTTCAAATTACTAAGAACAGAAAAAAAACTCGCTTTAAAGAATCAAGTTACAAATTTGAAGCTTTTTCTAAAAACATCGATTGACTTAGTTGAATTGAAAAGAGCACGTATGATTAGGTGGATTAGAAGCTAATGGGAGAAAAAGCCACAAGTTACTCATATAAGTTTTTAGAAGAATCTTGCTTAGCACATAAACTTATATTTACCTCTATCACTTCTTGTTCTTCACCTCGTGAAAGCTTAGCTTATAATTTAGGAACTAGCTAGGGCTCAACACGCCCGATCGAGTCAAAAATTATTCTCATTCTACCCATTAGGAAAGTCGAAACTGTGACAAAACACTTATTGAATTTTTGAGAATTTTTCATTTTTTCATTTTTTTGGTATTTTTGCAAAAGTTTGGCGGTAAAAACGGGATTACGTGACAACAACGGCTACAGGCAAATCAAATCGAAGATCCCCCCCATACTAGAACTATACATCGTCCTCGATGTTTTGAAAGGGGTACCTACGTAAATCTAAGGCGTTTATAAAGTGTGCCAAAAGATAAAACGTTAGTCGATTAGATTTGGATACTGGATTCCCAAAGTGAAGCTGAGGATGTGAAACTCTTGATAAAAATACAAGCACGAGAGTTCTTCACAATCCGGGCAATCCTGGACAATTAACAACACAAACACGAAACACGGGTAATGGAAAAGGCAAACCTCCTCACGTCACACAATTAGAAAAATAGAAAGAAGATAGAAAGATAAGCATGGGGTGCCTCCCACGAAGCGCTTGTTTAAGGTCGCTATGCTTGACCCGTCACCTGAATTTATTGGACATTAGGGAATGTTTGGAGATCTGGGACTACCAATTGTGGTACGTCCCCTCCAAAGTAGTGCTTAATACGATGACCATTCACTTTGAAGTTTGGCCCGGAGTTTTGAGATAACTCGGACGGTAGCCGAACTTACGGGAAAACTTTTGTGATAGTAATGGTCCTGACCTGCGGTTTATGCTTTCTGAGATAATCTTTACTCTAGAGTTAAAGAGGAGGACTGATCACCGACGTTGAAAGCGCTTGGTTCTTGATCCTTGAGTAGTGAATCCTCTTTATCTTTTCTTTATAGATCAAAGAGTTCCATAAGCTTTCATTACGGAGCTCTTTAGTTCATTCAGCATGTAAAAAAAACTTTCCTATGGGTCCACCAGCGGTTTTCAGGTCAAAGTTTGTATGTTTTAAGGCCTAGTAGGCCTTGTGTTCTAACTCAATTGGCAGATGGCAGGCTTTTCCGTAAACCAGCTTATATGGAGTACACCCAATGGGTGTTTTGTAAGCGGTGCGGA
Source organism: Tanacetum coccineum (assembly GCA_026074375.1). Taxonomy (NCBI): domain Eukaryota; kingdom Viridiplantae; phylum Streptophyta; class Magnoliopsida; order Asterales; family Asteraceae; genus Tanacetum; species Tanacetum coccineum. Next base: position 20,573 of record BQNB010049871.1, read on the forward strand.
AAGCCCATAAAGCATCATCGAGCTTATCTGACCAAAAGGTACGGTTTTCGCCTACGGTCCTTCAAGATTCTTCTAACCACGATTGGATACCTCAACTTGTCCAACCTTGTTTGTGGATGATACGCGGTGGAGAGTCGATGAGTGAATCCGTATTTAAAATGACTTATGCAAAATTGGTCATTGCAATAATCGGGTTCCCGATCACTTATGATTGCACGAGGGGCACCAAATTAGCGAAGAGAGATTTAAGAAAGTTGCAACAACTCGGGCGTCATTGGTTCTAGGAGCGCTTTTGACTTCAACCATTTTGATTAATAATCAAACGCATGAGGATGTATTTGTTGCCTTTGGTGATGGGAGTGGCCCATAAAGTCAATGCCCCAGACGTCAAAGATTTCACAAACTTGGATGGAATTTTGTGGCATCTCATCCCGTTGTGAAATTTTTCCTTGACGCTGGCATGAGTTGCAGTTTTTAACCAACTCATGGGCATCTTTGTAGATTATGGGCAAAGGAATACGGAATCTGTAGACTTTTCTTGCCCTGTGTAGTTAGCCGTGATGTTAACGGTGGACCATCGTGGCAGCCATAAGGATTCTTGGGCTTCTTTGCCAGGAAACTCATAGTCGAATAATTGATTCGCACAGATTTTAAACAGAAAGGGGATCTTCCTAGAAATATGCTTCTCGTCTTTGATGAATTTTTCTTTTCTGCTGGGTTGACATCCTTTGATCACGAAATTTCAGCATGGTAAGTTTGCGATGTAGCAAACCATGGGGTTCTTAGCATCAGAACAGGCATCGAAACCTAAGAGTTTCAAGAGGAACTTTTCATTTATTCCTTTGGATTTCAAGCTCATTCTTGTGAGGATTCTCTAATCGTGATATGTGATTCTGCGCTAGGTCTCAGCTCCTTTCGTGACAACTTCTTCAAAGTCGAAACTCTTGAAGGAGCAGAACCCTTTGAGACAATTTCAGCCTTAGAATCTTTCTTAGCAAAGAGATACTTGAGGGTGGAATGATCCGTATATACAGTGCATTTGTTCATGACAGGTAAGATCGGAATTTTTCGAATGCGTTTTACTCGGCTAATTTACTCCTTCTCTGTAGTGGGTAACGTGATTCCGCTCATTTCATTGTATTATTGCTTAGGGTATAGGCCTGAAGTGGTTCTCAAGACGTTTGTACCAAGATGCACTAAAGGCGGGGGGGGGGAAATCGCTTGCATCTTACATAAGTTCAAATGGTCATTCCAGTCTGGGGCAGTCAGGATTGAGGCCCTCGGTTAGATTCTTTTTTGAGAGGTTATAGCTTCAATACATCTTTGGAGAAATAAAAGGAGTCTCTTTTCAAGTAAATGGGTCATATGGGACGGGTTTTTTTGAGAAATTCTGGATGAAATCTTTATAAAACCGGCATGCCCAAGAAAACTAGGACTACCTTTTACTGTAGTCGGTGAGGGAGCTTGGCGATACGTCAATCTTAGCTCGATCGACCTCAATTCCCGACTTGGAGGATTTTATGTCAAGAACAACTGCCTTCCTTAATACCATGAAAATGGCTTTTCTCCCAGTTTGTGCTAATTTGTGTCTCACACCGCTTAGCAATCTTTTCCAAATGGGTTAGGCATGTAGAGATAAGAACTTCCAAAAACCGAAAAGTCATCCATAAAACATCTGCCATCGTTTTTTTCGATCATGACGAGGAAGATTGCCAATCATAAATTCTCTTTGGGAATATAAAATGTGCCTGGTGCATTGCAGAGCCTCAAAGGGCATGCTGCGGTAGGCAAAGGTTCCGTCATGGGCAGTTAAATGTTGTCTTTTCCGGATCATTTGGAGTCGGATGGGTATTTGAAAATAACCTGAGAAAAAACCATTCGAGAAAAATACAATAGTATTTCGTTCCGGCAAAGCTCTCGAGCATTTGGTCCATGAATGGATTGGAAAATGGTCTTTTCGGGGGGCTTCATTTCAACTTTAGGTAGTTACAATGCTACAGCATCCCGTATCTAATCGTGTTGGGATCAACTCATTTTGCTTCATTCTAAACTTCGTTAATCACCTTTTTTTGGTACTAAGTGTACTGGGCTTACCCAGGGGACTATCCACTGATAGGGTTAAATTAATCCAGCATCAAGTAGTTTTTTACTTCTTTTTTTATGGACTCGTGGATTTTTGGGTTTTACCGTCTCTGAGGTTGGGACCGCTGGTGTGTAGACCTTTCCTTTTGAATTTTTGTGAGTACAAAATTCTGGGTTAATAACCTTGATATCGGAGTGTTTCCAAGCGATGCTCGCTGTGGGAATTGCAACACCTTTATGAGAGCGGCTTTCTCCATGACACTCAAACTCTTTAGCAATGATGAATGGTATCTCGTTGTCACCCTCCAAAAATGCATATTCAAGGTGGGAGGTAAGTCCTTGAGCTCGAACCTCGTGGGTCATCAATTGATGTTTCATCGGTTTTTGGCTTCACAATTCTTAAAGTTCTTTTCTACTTCAGGAAAATAATTTGCTATGTTGGGAAGTGGTGATAAGGGCTCACTATTTAGGATAGCTTCAGGAAGAAGAATGTCCATTCTCGGATCAACATTCAGGCATCATCATAATTCCTGACTTATACGAAGAATCATAGAGTTCTGCCCTCGGATTTCTTCAAGAATGATAGTACACTACCATCGAATGGAGTTGAGGGGGGAGAAGTGGTATAACATTCGGTTCAAAGTAAGGTGTGGAATTTCCTTTTGTTAATTCTTCCGAGAAAACACTAAATCTTTGACGAATATTCCTCACAAGCTATCAATCAATATGATCGACTTGTCGACTGTTCTATGCATTGTAGGAGAATTTTTTCGGGTATCACCTACTTTGAAAGTCCGGATTGGTCATCATGTATTAGGTCATCTTTTCACCGTGCACAATCAATCAAGTGCTTGTCGTTTTAAAAATGGTCTTACCTAATAATCAATCGGGACTCTAGGGTCCGGCTTATAGTCATAAATACCATTAAATTGTGGTAGGATAGTTGAAGGGTTCCAACCATTAACAAAATCATCTTCGGCTATGACGGTGGCAGTGGTAGATCGATCGGTCGGATAACTCGTGTATCATCCTAGTTTTTGGTCTGTCTTTGGAGATTAAGCTTTTCAAAACGGAGAGTGGCATTTGATTGATGCTTGCTCCGAGATCAGGCAGGCCGTGCATTCATTCCTCACTCTGGAAAAATAACACCGTATCTGAATCTACAGGGTCTCCTAATTTTTTCGGGAAACTGTCTTTTGATGTCTGCGAGCAATTTTCATTTAACGGTGTTTTGGTTAATTACCTAGATTTTGTCTTTGTTGTTCTAAAGCTTCTGATTAACTTCGGTGCAAATTCTTAGCATGTGCAGGAGAGCATCCGCTAAGCTCATTTTCAAGGTGGAGATTTCGAAATTTTTTTCCATGATTTTCAAAGCTAAACTAGGTCGTCACTTTTCGCGGAATTTCTCCTTGTTCTACCCTAGATGGTTATGGTAAAGTCGTTTTTGGATCTAGCATGACAACTGGTTCATCAATTTGGACTATCGGAGTTTGGACGTCTTTGGTAATTCCGTAGGATGCAACAGTGTCCATTTGTCTCTCGATTCTACTTCCTCCACGGTGGTGGAATTTGAGGTTATTCTTATGAACTCACGCTTTCTGGTGGTGATTGCTTTCAATTCACCCTTCGGGTTAGCAACGGTGTTGCTAGGAAGAGACCGAACTTGAAAGTAGAAGCTTGGTTAGAATTTACTTTTTGTGAGCAAATCGGTTATGTGGTAATTTGGTTTTGCATGTTTTGCTTATCGCATCATTAGCTTAACATAGCTCTTAAAATTCATTTTTTGACACAACCCGAAGCTTGATGAGGGTGGTTGGTAAGTTGGGTGTTGATTAAACCGGAGGGTTGATACATTGGGCTTGTTGTTGAACCTGGGTCGTTGGATTTGACCCATGGTTCGAGCCATTCCCACGTTTTGTTTTGGTTTCAACGAATTATGACTTGTTGGCTTGGCTGTTGTGTTGTATGGGAGGAAAACTGGGTGGTTGATTTGGTTTGCCATTGGTGGGGGCGCAGACGGTAACCAGGATTTCCTTTGGTTGAATTTAACTGCGGCTGCTTGCGAGACGTTTTCTTGGATGTTTTCTCGGTAATTGCTGCTATCGGTAGCCGGACAATATACGATATGAGTGGGCACCACCGCAGGCAACACAACTTTGCTCTCCGCTTTTTCGGGTGTGGGCAGCTGGAACTGGAGATGTTGCTTGTCGAGACAGTAGAGCTCTAAACCATATTCTTTGCAATTCACGCAACTCGGGAGATACTACGGAGGTCGGAAGCGCTTGCACTCACTTTAGCACAATGGCTTTGCTTTGGGTGTGAAGATACTTTGGACTTGCTATCGAGATGCTTGGGGGTTTGTTGAGCAATCAGCGGGCCGTTTGTCAAAAGTTACCACCTGCGGCGGAGTTCAAAGAGTCTTGATCATTAAACATTTAAGGCATTGTAAAATGTATCAAGTGGTGAAGCTCGGGAATCATGTTGGTGCGACATGCTCGGAGAAGATCTTGAATCGATCCCATGCCTCACTTAAACGACTCATTCAAATTCTTTGTTTGAAATTAGTAATTTCGTTCGAAGATAGTCGTTTTTTAGAAGGTGAAAAAACTGATTGATGAATTTAGCAACGAGGTCATCCCTTGTCTGAATTGATCAGGGGAATTATTTCTAAGCCATATCCGGGTTGACCCCTCGTGAGAGAAAGGTAAAAAGCATCAACTTAATTGATGTGGTCGGGACATTATGGATATCTGCAAGTAGAGTGATTTTATGAAGTAACGGATGTGGCATGGGGTCCTCTTTGTCATGTCAGAGAATGCTTGTTCTGGACAAGAGTTAGTAAACCCATGCTTGATCTCAAAATTTGCATGCCTCAATTTCGGGACAACAATTACGTCCTCGTATCCCTCGGTGGGAGACTGGAGCAATTCTGCCATAGTTCGAATTGTAAGCCATAGTATCTTTGGGAGGTTCAACAAGATTCGGAGGAACTTGTTGTTGTCGACGTTTACGAGCTTGAGAACGAGTGCGCATGCACAAAATAGAAATATAAAAAGAAAAATTTACACTAAATTTTTTTTTTTTCAATGATTTATTCACAATGTATTTTACCGGACAATGAGATAAGACAACTTTAACCAATAATTCTTACTTTACGGTAGCTCCTCAAATGATAAACGCACAGGTTCGAGCGGAGAGTTAGGATAGCGCGAAGCTTATTTTCCTTTACGGATCGTAGTTCCTTGGAACAACCCCCCTCATATACCAACTTAGATAGTGGTTTTACTTTTTCTGGTGAGTCCGTACGTTGTAAGAGACACAAAAATAAAGGCATGTTTTTAATCTTTTGTTCGTGTTGGAACAAACACGTTCACGGAAGTATTATGATAATACCTCAATTGAGAATATTATATTTTGGTATTTTTACCAATTTGTGAATTTTTATTTTTTGTATGGAAAATGTTTTATATTTTGGTTTGTCTTGTGTTCTTTTATATGATAATTTATTTATAAAAGAAAATAAAAATATTTTTGTTCTTTTTATGTTTTTATAAAGAAATATTCAAGATTTAAAGTCAAATTGTCAAAACGTAACGATATTTTTTTCACGCATCCCTGGCAACGCGCCTAAAAATTGACTCGCGTAAATTAGGACTCTTTCTTATGTACCCGATACAATATCAATATGTAACTAATACTACATTATAATACACAACAAGGGACGAAATCACGCGAGACCAATGAAAACCGGAAGCAGTATAGAGTGTTCCAGGGTCGTTATGTCCCAACGAGGCTGGAATGGAAAATCGAAAGACGGATGATAATCGATGTTTGAATATGACAAGGAATGATTTGGCACTAACACTGAATAAGCACAGGCCAATAAAAATAACAAAAGGACTAAGCTGGAAACAAGAATAAAAGCAGAAATGGCAAAAACAATTAAAACCTTTTACAATAAAACACATATAAGCTCAAATAAACTTTAGACAAATTAAATAGCTTAAACCTAAAAACTCTATTAAGCAATACAAAAAGCAATAAGCTAAATTAACAAGATAAACAAACGTACTAACAACTGTACTAACTAGTTATTAACTACCAGTACTTAAATGGAGTTAGTTTACTGCTAGCTTTAGTGTTAGTATAGTTACTTAAGGTTAAGTGTACTGCTAAGCTACAAAACTCAAAGAAACAATTAATAAGCAAACAAGCTAAAAAAGAAGTTACTACCTATATTAAGCAAATAGTATAGGAATAGCAACTAGAATAATACCATTGACAAATAGCTAGAAAACTAAAATGATAAATCTTCGTAAAATGATTTTTGAAAAGGCAAATAAGTTCTACTGAAGACAGTAAACTAAAATAGGCTTAATCTACTCTAAAAAACTAAACCAATCTTAAATAAGCAAAAATTATAAGCTGATAAGCTAAAATTAACCACCAGTACTAACAGTATTAACTAACAGTACTAACTTTTAGTTAGTACTGGTAGCTTTTAGTTAGTACTGTTAGTTTTAAAATCCTAAAAATGAACTAGCAGTACTAACTAATGGTTAGTACTGTTATTCAAAATTACCTTAAAAGTTTTCACAAAATCATTTTTCTTTTATTATTTAAGCTGATTTGGTCCTTAATTATTAAAAACAGATTGTTAATTAACAAATTAGAATACTTATTAATAGGTTTTAGTCAAGATAAGCACTATTAGAAGTTCTTACATGTATACAAGAAAACAAGAAAAAAGAGAAAATTACAAACACCTTGCTCAAAAAAGGAATAAAACAATGAATCTATAAACTCTAGCTTGCATAAAGCAAGCTAGTGAGAGTCCATAAGCCCATCCAGTACTGGCTTATCATCCATAAATTAAGCTGTGGTGTATTTGAGAGTGATTTTCTCTTAACTACTTAACTTTTTAAATTTGCTTAATTAAAAGCGCATATAAGCAATTGTGTTGGAGCTTTTAACACATAATCGATACATTCAAGAAATTTAACAACTTGTAATTGTTAATTGGGAACATTAAAATTTTTAGGTTTGCATTAAAACTTGGAAATGTTACAAAGCTGAAAGTAAAAAGCTGTAAATGACTTTGAAATTTAAACTAAGATTAAAAACTAATTAGTTACTAAAAAACTAAAAAAAACTAGATGCCTCAAAGGCTTACAAAAAGCTCTATTTATAGCCGAAGTCTTGGACTTGCAGCTTGTGCTTCTTTGTAGAGATAAAAACAAAGTGTGCTTGTTGTGTGAGGTGATTCTAAAGCAAATCCCAGCCTTTGATTTCTTTTGAGCTTCTTTGGAGTCAATCTCAGCCATCGATTATGCTTGGGGATTGGAGAGGTTGCCAACCATGGCATTTATTCAGCTGGGGGGTAATAGTATGGTGGATTTGAAATGTACGTTGGCTTGGTGTCGTAGGTGTTTTTGCAGGGGAGATGTCTTGGGGCGACATACATGTTATATTGGGTTTGTCATGGCGGGAAAGTAGGCTTTTAGGGACAGTTGGCAGTGTTGTCACCTCAAAGTTTTATTACTTGAATGCAATCGCTACAACGGTGTGCAATTTTTGACCCTTGTCTTTTTTCTTGTTATATTACAAAAAAAAACAACTTGAGGTTTGGCAGTTTTAGCCCCTCAAGTTGTATTTTCTTCATTTGGCTTGACTTTTGACTTTGCCCTTTCCACCCTGTGCTTGGATTTGTTTGCGCTTTTGGAATTTCTATTTGTTTCCTTTCTTGAATATCCGTTCCTGCACAAATTAAATGCAAAACATACAAATACAACGTATTTTTGGTACGTTTTTAGACATTTAAGTCGTTTTAAATGGAAAATGGTATGTGTAATTTAAGGCACATTACAAGAAACTGAATGGAATGATGACTCAGAACTAGGGATATTGTTTTGAGTTTATAAAGAAAAGCTTGTTTTGTATGTGGGGAGTTTCAACCATTCTAATCAAAGACTGTGATTTTCATGTACAATAAATGGTTGTAAAACAGTGTTGAATATTTAGGGATGGTTATTGTCAAAGGGAAATTAGACCGGTATGGAACAATGTTCTGAGGGTGAACCACAAGTAATAAATTGACTCAACCACTCATCCTAAAGAAGTGTGTTTAAAAAGCAGTTGCTATACAAAGTTAGGTCAAGTACCAGTTAATGATGCTAGCAAAACTCTCACCCTACAAGTGCTGCAGCATCAATTAGTATGCCTGGCCTTTATTCTGCTTCCCCTAAATCAAAAGTGTATTGATGGCAATTTCCTAAAAATTTATTTTATTTTAAAGCTCATTACACAGTAAGAAGGGCTTTTAACCATAAAAATAAGCTGCTAAAACCTATAATCTTATGAATATGTTAATAACTTCTAAGGTTTAACAACTAGGTAACTTACTGTTGGGCCAAAGCAGTAGTTAGTGCTGATGTAGGATATGGGGAAAATGCTGTTAAGTCCTCAACATGCTGGATTTGGAGACCAGCAAGAAATGTTATTGACCATACCTCCAAAGACAGTGGATCATACATGTTTAAAAGATTTGACTGTGTTGATCTAATAAGGCAGACTCATGTCAGTAAGACTTAGGTCCCCAAGAGATACTAATTTTATCATTTTAAGTGCCAGGGTATATTCACAAATATACTTTAACAGGATTAAGGAATTTTTGCCATGATTGCTACTAGGCATATGTCTAAAAACAAGTCCTTTTTACAGATTATACATAGAGGTTGAGGGTGGATTTTGTTGCATTTGCAGTGAGTTAAAGGGGAGGTTAAAAATTACTAGAAAAGTAAAATTAGAAATGGGAAAAATTAGACTCTGAAGATGTATACTTTGTTAAAGGAACTTAAGTTTTAACCTTTCTCTGTCTCTCAAATGTGTGAAAAGATAAAAACAGTTTCTTTTCATCTGAGACTGAAGTCTTGTTCTATCTCTTGGCTTTAGCTAATTGATGAAAGTCATGTCTTGCTTAAAGTTCCCAGTAGGAACAACATTGTACAGTTTTGATATAAAGAATGTTGTTCCTTCAGGAGGGTTTGACGTGTTTATTTGTATGGCTACAATCTGATGAGTCTAATTTATGGCATTGGAGGCTTTGGTCATATAAACTTTAAAACTTTGAACAAACTTGTGAAGGGAAACCTTGTTAGGGTTTGCCTTCAATGCTTTTGAAAATGACCTACTTGTGTTGCATTGTCAGAAAGGAAGACATCACAATGCTTCTTGTTAGACAAGCTTGTGAGATCTATCTGCCAAACCTTACAATTTGCTTGCATATGGACTTATTTTGCCATAATATTGTAAGGAGTATCATATCACAAGTTTATTGCCTTGTTGTTACTAGATGATATAGTAGGTTTAGTGTTGGGTTTTCGTTTTGGCCACTACGGATGAGACTAGTGGGATCCTTAAAATTTAATTACTGGCATAGAAACCAAATAAAATCATAAGGTTAAAATAATCATGATGGACAAATGGAACTGAGTTTTAAAATAAGACATAGAATCACGTTCTGTGGGTTGACTAGGGATTAAGAGGGAATTTAGTGTTGCCAGAACTCCACAACAAAATGGAGTTGCTAAAAGAAAGAATAGGACACTAATAGAGCAGCTAGACATGATAGCGATTCATTTTTACATACTACATTTTGGCTGAAGAAAGTTTGTAATGCTTGTTTATGTTCATGGTATAGGTTTTTAGTGACAAGCTCTCACAACAAGATACCTATGATACTTTTACCTTGGTAGACCACACTTGTATAAGTTTTGATGAGGACCTTTGGGGTGTACTGTGACCTATTCATTAATTACCTTAGATCCCTATGGGCAAATTTGAATGGGAAGGCTTTATGAGGGTTCTTTGTTGGATACTCTTTAAATAGCAAACGCTTTTAGGTAGAGTATTTAACACTTGAACTAGGTAAGGTGAGGAAATACCTGCACTAACTTTCTTGAAAACAAACCTAATGTTGCAGGGAGTGGACCAGATTGGCTCTTTGATATTGATTTACTAACAAACTCTATGAATTATGAGCCAGTTACTGCAGGGAATCAAAATTACATAAAATGCAGGTATAAGGATAATGTTAAGCAAGTACTCTACCTCAACGTATTATATTCTGGTGTACCTTTACTTTTATGATTAGGTCCACAGAGCTCAAAGGATGCAGTTGCTGATGATGCTGGTAAAAAGACTAATGAAGAACCAACAAATGAAGGTGAAAGAAATGGTCAAGAGAAGGAAGGAGGAGCTTCAAATAAAGAAGATGACCAGAATGTGCAAGATTTCAGAGTTGCATTGGATAATTTGCTTGTTCAACAGAAGAAAGGTTATGCTAACAGCACTAACAGAGATAGTACTATTAGTCCATCTGTTAGTACTGCTGGGCAAAGTTTTACTAATGCTGATGATCTTCCTACTGATCCTCTTATGCCTGATTTGGAGGTTACTGTTGATCTTCTAAATACTAGTATCTTTAGTGGTGCATATGATGATGAAGATGTGGGTGCAGAGCTGACTCTTAACACTTGAAATACAATTAATGGTCAGTCCTATTCCCACAACCAGAATTCACAAGGATCATCCTAAAGACCAGATCATTGGAGACATAAATTCAGCTACTCAAACAAGGAGGATGACCAAGATTTCTGAAGAACTTGCTATGGTCAGTTACATTAAAAAGCAGAGGAGAACAAATCACAAAGATTATCAAAATTTCTAAATAGAACCCAAGAAGGTGACACAAGCTTTGAACAGATCCAAGCTGCGATAGAGGCATGCAAGATGCGTTGCTTCAGTTTTGATAGCAGGAAGGTTGGAGATTGGTTAATTTACTCAAAGGCAAGCATGGCCAATTGAACAAAATGGGTCTTTTGAAAACACTAAAGATGGAGTGGGATTGTAGTTAGAAACAAGAAAGATTGGTTTGTACAACGGTTTCACCCAAGAAGAAGCATTGATTATGATGAGGTTTTTGCTCTTTTTTCTTCATTTTTCCCCCATCCCCCCTCCTGTTGGGAAGGATAGAAGCAATCAGGTTATTTTTGGCCTATGCATCATTTATGGGGTTTATTGTGTACCAGATGGATGTGAAGAGTGCCTTTTTATATGGTACTATTGAAGAGGAGGTGTATGTGTGCCAACCTCCTGGTTTTGAAGATCCACAGTTCCCTAACAAAGTTTATAAGGTAGAAAAAGCTTTATATAGTCTACATCAAGCTCCTAGAGCCTGGTATGAGACCTTGTCTACCTACTTATTAGAAAATGGATTTAGAAGAGAGATAATTGATAAGACTTTGTTTATCAAGAAAAACCAAGGTGATATCCTGTTAGTGCAGGTGTATGTAGATGACATCATCTTTGGGTCTACTAAGAAGTCTTTATGTACAGAGTTTGAAAGTTTGATGTGTAACAACTGGCAATTTTTGGAATTTTTAAATGACTATTTTACCCTTTGACTTTTCGGGTCCGACTTGACCTTTTGACTTTTGATCTTTTATTGTCACATAAAAACGATTACAGCGTAACTGGTAAAATTTTCGGAACATATTTTAATAATAAATCATATTTATTATTACACATCTCTCGTGTGCAAATATATTTTTAACTTATTTGACTTGAAAACGAGAAGATATATGTTATTTTTAAGTTGACTTATAAAAAACGACCTGCTAGATCACGTTTTCACGACTCGGACTCTAAAGCAATTTGATGTAAAACGACATTCCGGACAACTCTTTAGTTTTGCCCGAGACCCGAAAACAAGCAAAAAATGACTGAAATACCCTGGCAAAATTTTGAAAGCCGCACGCAACGCGTGCCGACACAAAAATAATTAAATTTATATTTGATTATCACTTTTTATTAAATAAAAATATTTAATAAATTATTTAACATTTTATTTCAAAAACGTTTATTAAAAACGCGAAGATTTAAGTTAAAGTTTATTTTACGGATAAAGTTTATCCGTGATGCACAAATAAATAATAAACATTTATAAAATGATAGTCGAGTAAATACTCATTTTTAGTGGAAAAATTATTTGGAACGCAATGGCATAATTTTTGTATTTTCAATAATCCGTTAACTATCCTAAACGAGTCCCGAACCACTAATTAACGAAAATTACACTTTTAGTCCCTGTGATAATATTTATAATTTCAACCCTAAACTATGATAAGCTTGCCATTTTTTTATAAACTTTATAGTATAAATATATAAAGTTTTAGGGTTCATTTCATTGTTATACAAACCATATCCTCCCTCTCCCTCTCTCTTTTTCGGGCCAAACTTCCGGCCACATGCGTCGGACACCACCTCGCCACCATCTCAGCCCCCTCACCACCTTCGTCGATAGATACGCCACCCCGCCACCCACCGATCCACCGGATCCAACCACGATTCTTACACAACTGCGCACCATCGTTCTCCTGCAACACACACCACGCACCGCAACACCAACATCATCAGCATCACCACAACCCGCAAACCCATCCCCACGCACTGTTATAGCAAATCATCACTATCTCACTTGTTACCACCTCTCCACACCTCGCCACTCTTTATACCCTCGTCACATCACCCACCATATTATGGTGCGTTCGTTTGGGTTTAGCACCAGCAAAGAGTGCATTCGTTTGGGTTTAGCACCAGCAAAGAGTGCGTTCGGTTTGGGTTTGTCACAAAAGTGCGTTTGGTTTTGATAAACCAGCACCAAAAGGGTGCGTTTGGTCTATAAAATGACCCCATAGGGTGCGTTGGTTTCGCAGCTAGCACCATAGGGTGCGTTGGGTTGTTATCGACAGCCTAAGGGTGCGTTGGGTTTCTTGTCGGACCTCAAAGGGTGCGTTTGGTTATAGAAACTGCACCCACGGTGTGTTGGTGGGACAGATTCGTGTTAAGGGTGCGTCATTGGTTGTTCTTAATCTGCCATGGTGCGTTTGGGTTTTATCATAACAACTATAGGGTGCGATTGGTGGTGCAGTTGCGCACTAAGGGTGCGTTTGTTGTCAGGACGAAATAAGGGTGCTGTTTGTCATGAGTTGTTTTCGCTCTAAGCGGATGCGTTTGGTGGTGCAAGGAACGCACTAAGGGGGCGTATTTGGTTGTGCAGAAAACGTCATATGGGTGTGTTTGGGTGTGCTAGAAAACGTTTAGGGAAAGGTGTTTGGTCGTGAGCAGGAAAATAGTATAGGAGAGCGTTGGGTAACAGGAAGACCATAGGGGTGTTTGGTGTGAGAGAAATTGTTAGGGGAGTGTTTGTTGATATGAACACATAAGGGTGTGTTGGGTTAACTTAAATTCATAAGGTGTGTTTGGCGTAGCAGCAGCACAAGGGCGCGTTGGTTGGTTGGTTTCAGCCGAGTAAGGTTATGATCCGTTTGTTTAGGGGGTTATAAACACTTAAATGGATTTGTACTATATTATATACTCATATATATATATTTATATATATTTTTTTATATAATATAACGGATCTAAAATGGTGGTTTAATTGGTTAAATAAAGTGACTTATTTTGTTATGTTCATTTTGTATAATTTAAAACCCAAATAGGGATTTAGATTTGGGGATAAAAATTGTTAAGGGGTGTGTTTGGGTTATGACAAATGGATTGATTTATTTGACGGGAAAATAATTTATACTTTTGTTTATATGGAAAACGTCAAATAAGATAGTTCATTGCGAGATTTTTATTAATCGCTACCACTTTGTAAACGTTTCAATACTTACTTTACACTTGTTATCCTGAAAAGGACGAATAAATGCCTTAAGAATTATTAGATAGTGAAGAACCGGTAATCAAACGCAAGCTATAATTTTAGAGATTTCATTTATCAAATCCGCAACTTTAAACGTGCATTTATTTTTATAAAGTAACTTTCTATTAAATCATTTGGGAATATCCGGGCACATGTCGTTTTATTAGGTTCTTTTTATTTTTATCATCTGTTCTTAATAATATTGGAAAGTATTATATAATTTAAACATGTTATTTAATTGTTACCTTTTAGATATAATCAATGTCGTGTATTATATATCGCTTCGAGTTATTCTTTTTGGTTGTGTATCTGGTTATATAATTCTTCGGTTTGAATTACTTTACTTGCATTTTCATTGTGTAATGTATATGGAATATATTACACCATTTGCGTTTACTTCTTGATTTATTTTATTTTAACCCTACACACCTAACATTTTAAAAGCTTTAAATCTAAATCTTTTTTCAAAGTTCTTGTTCCGTTGATCTAATCATCTATCAGAAAACCCAAATACACTATCCATATATTTTTAGGGTGAGAACATGCTTGTTTACAAATGCATTTACATGATTGTTTACAAATTGGTTTACATACTCATTTACATAGCTCGCTATGGGATACATTACTTGACTTCATTTTTGGTCACGAATGCATACTTTACTTTTGAAATGATTACGGATTAGCTTAAGCGGATTGAACTGATAACAATACAGTACTGCCCGGGTGTTCTTGGAGGGGACACCGGTAACGGGAGTACATATTCTTTAAATAAAGGCCCGGGTGTTCTTGGAGGGGATACCTGTGATGGGTATATATATATAAGTCTATGTCACAGCTTCATGAACTGTAAATCACTTGGAGGGTGAGCGTGAATGTTATGAAAAAGATCTATTCGGGTGTGATCCCCGTTCGGGTAATTAGCTATCATTGGGCAAACGAACGTTATAGCATGTTGTCTACGCGAATGTTATAAAATAGATCTATTCGGGATTGATAATCCCCGTTAGGGTGATTAGCTATCACTGGGCAAACGAACGTTATAACATGTCGGATTACGATTGGATGGGCCTACAGGGCCCACAATACTTACATATGAACTCTTACTGTTATATTAGTGCATCGGTTTCATGAACTTAGAGTAATTGTAATCATTGTTTTATACTCACATGGATATTTACTGTGCCTTGAATAAAGTGGCAATACATACTTGAAACATTTTGGTGATATATATATAAATATCATACATGCTTTGAACAATTGCGGTACAACGATCATACGTACATTTTTGTGACTATTTGGGGATTGAAATGGTCATGCATATTTTACAACTATTTGATTTCTAAAAATCATACATACATTTTGGAAGGACATTTAAGGATTTTAAATGGTCATACACACTTGACAGAACTTTGGTTCAGCATTTATACTTAAACAAATCTATGAACTCACCAACTTTAATGTTGACACTTTTTAAGCATGTTTTTCTCAGGTGAATTAGATGCTTGGATTATCTGATGTGCATTGGAGTCTAAAATGACAAGATTTCATTCATGGATTTCTACTTATATACAAATGATCAAATCTCGTTGTATCGCTTTCAAGCTTTTCATTGTGATGCAATTATGGGACAAATGTTATATCAATTTCAAGGAAATCAACGAGATTACTTTTCAAACGACACATTTAGAGGTCGTTCTCTTGTATCTAGCGTTGTGTATTATGAAGTAACGCCCCCCGGACGCACTTCCGCTGCGACACAATTTTGGGGGTGTTACACTAGCTCCATCTTAGTTGGCACTATTCTCTTATTCTTACTTTTATTCCTTTTTTATGTCATACCTAAGGACTACACTAACTAGTGGATTGTCCCTGGGTAGATCGCTCCGGTTCTGGTTGGATCATGAGAACTAATACCTAACCTTACTAACCTTATGACTCCAATAAACATAAATACATGGTCGGTCTTTTTGGTATTGTTCACCTTGCCATAAAACCAATTGTTTTTGCTTTTTAAAAATGCTCCCCCTCAACATGTGCATCGATAAACAAAAATGTTTAGCACAAGGAGGATGGAGTATACACATGAGTGCACAAAATCACATTTTTATCAGTTTTCATATTTAAATCACATTTTCTCCCCTTATCAAAAATTTCAAACCCGTTGATATTTTAGATATCAATGGATTCAAATATGTTAACAAACTGGGAGAAAAGTATGCTGATTATTCACAAGCTGATTTAGGGAACATATTAATGCTCCTCCTCAATCTGTGAGGGTGTGTGTGTGTGTCAAGTATAATAACTTTAAAAGATTTTGAGTTTAACAAAAAAAACTCATGAAAAAATTATACATTGACACTTAACACCTAAAGATACACTATATAATAAGGATAATGTACAAGATATATGACACAAAATAAGATGATATTGACCTGAGTATCAGAATGATAAAATCATTCAGTTCGCTGGATAAGTCTGTAGTCAACATCTCATAACCTTCCACTCACAAAGCATTCAAGGCTCCTAAAAATTCTCCTAATCTTGAGCCTTCTCTCGATCACCTCCATGAACTCTTTACTTCTCATTTTATCATCCTCAGACCAGATTATATTCTCCATGCCTGGATTGTACTTGAATAGCCTGAAGTCTTTAACCATGTGATCCAGCTTTTCCAAAATTCTTATCAACGTGCCATCACTGAAGTTGTGCACCTCTGTCTCCAACATCATCATCTTCTGATCATTTCTATATCTGTAGATTACTGCCCTCGGTCTAGAAACAATGGTGTAATCTTCTTTAAACAGAAAGTCAGATGCATCCTAATTAGGTTGAGTGAGATTGAGTTTCATTTGATAACTCTCAATCCTAACCTGCAAATCTTCCATACATTTTCTGATGACGAGGTTCCTTCTCCACATGTTGATTGCGTTGAAGAGAAGAACTTTGTCAGCACTAGATAGATGGTTCAGCTTGCCTTGAAGATGAAGCAGGTACATGTCTTCAAAATCATTTGGATGCAGATTTTTGAAGTCAGCTTCTAAGATCTTGTGCTCTTTGTAGTCATCTCTGCGAAGAACAATCTCTTTCAAGAATGTATAACCGTATCTATCATAGGTCTGGAGACTGACAACGCTGAGAATCCGCATTTGAGATCTGACTGTATGACAATCAGAGAAGGCACTGTGTCTTGTGATGTAGAATTCCTTGCGTTTAAACCACCAGTGTGAGATACCGAAGGATGCACTAACATCGTATTCCCGTTCACTTTCAATCCACAGTCATGGTATGAGTTCTTCTAGCCCAAAGTCTTGGTAGGAAGCGGCTTTTAGCTTGGATATAGAGAGAGCATGCCTTCTGTCTTTGTCACCTGATATAAGATATTCCAGATCCTTATTGAAGAATTATTGTGGTTAAATCGTTACTTGACTAAGTGGACCTCCTAGAGGTAAAGATTTGCTCACGTCAGGCACAATCTGGTTACCCACAGGATTAACTAAATCAATCTGATCTGTAAGCAGCAGGTGACACTCTTCCATCTGAAATTGAAGAGAAATGCTGTTTGAGTGAAATGATCTAACTACCTTGTAAGCTGGACTTTCTAAATCAGCTTTGCCGAGCTTTGACTTTCCAATCTGCCTGCAATACGATTTGATGAATGAACCCATATCTCTTGTTTTCTGAAGCAACTTGTTCTCTTCTGGATCTTTATATGATTTGGCAATTATGTTGGCCTAGTTGTTCTCTGGTTCAGTTAAATCATTTAGAGGAACAGCCCAATCCGGTTCTGGTGTTTCTGGTCTTTCTTCCTCTGGAACAGGCTTTAACCAATCTGGTCTGGGCTTGATCTTTAGAAGATAGGCAGCATCGGTGTCCCCTGTGTCTGAGATATGCACATAATTAGGAATAGGAACATCTTTGACAGGTTGTTCAGATTGAGAGGAAGTCTTTTGCTTGGAGGAGCTTGAAGGAGCATCTCTTGTGTCAATAGTCATCCAAGCTGAAGACATCTGAGCTTGGGGCTGGTGAGGAGCAGATGCATCAGAATCGTGCCTTTTCTTCTTGCCTTAGTTTAAATCTGGTGGAGGAGGAGGAGGATCTTGGTCGTCACGACTTCTCTTACGAGACTTAGTAGTTGCTTTAAGGAACTCTTCCTGGTTATCACGATCCATTGATGCCTTAAGAGCTTCATAGAGAGCTACATGTTCAGGCTGCGATTGGTATAATCCACTTTCAAACATCCGTTGGTGAAGTATTTCTTTCATTTCAGCTTTAGACAGATCTCTGAAGCACTCATAGAGTGGAGCTTGAAGAGCTATTTGAACAGATTCTTTAACAACTTTATTGACCGTTTGGTTGATCTTATGAGGTAGGTCATAAAACTCTAACATGAAAACCCTGGATGAAAGACCTTAAACAGTATTGTCCTGAAGCTTGTGTCTCTTCTCAAAGTTAGCACACACTTGTTCCAGTGTCGAGACATGAGAGGCTAGATCAGGATCTTTAGAGCTTTGTTGTTGTGGAGGTGGTGGAAGTGGAAGGGTCGTTGTTGTTGTTTTGGTTGTAGCTGTAAAGACTGGTTCTTGAACGGTAGAAGAAACAAGTTTTGGTGGTGTGAGATCGATAACAAGTGTAGTTAGTCGAGGAACAGAAGATGAAGCTTGATGGATTGGAACTATTACCATGGACTCAACTTCGGTTTCCATATTAGCATTTCTTGGTTCATCTTTCGGTGACTTGTCAGCAATGAATTGGTCACCGAAGGTAAAGTTATCAAGATTTTTTAAGGACGACAAAGTCCCAGTTGAGCTTAGTAGAATTCCACGTGGACATGTTCCTCATCTAGATGCTTCAAACTTTCATGTACTTGAGGATACACATTGGAAATGAAGTCATCATGCATGGGCTCAGGGTCTGGTCCAGCAAAAGCCACATGACTTTGTCCAAGGTTTGGTCCAGCCTGGTCTTCTTCCATAAGAACACGCTCCGGTGGTGGTTGAGACTCGGGTGTTTTACCAGGGTCTGATCCAGCCTGGCCTTCATCAATTTCAGCGATCTTTTCCTCTAGATCTACCTTGTTAGCCACATCTTCTCCTTGTTCTTCACCAATATTCAAAATCTCGGTATCTCCTTCACTGTTCGTCTTATCAGTTTCAGCACCTGTTTCTACATCTGTAGGAGACGGAGTATCACGGACTATATTAGCGGATGTATCATCCTCAGGTTGTGCAGAGGGCCCAGTAGATGCTTCCTCAGTCACTGGGATCTGCCTCTAAAATATGTCCTAATCCGTGGTACTTGTTTTCTTAGGCTTTTACAGTTCTAATATTGATTGTGAAACATGTTCATTTGTAGAAATGCCTTTCCCTTTACCTTCAACAGTAGGGAGTTTATGAGTGATACCTAAGGAAGGTTCATGAAAAGCCACTTCACCGATGGGTGGTTGAAAGGATACCTCTTTACCTTGAGGTTCAGGATGAGCTTGTTCTTCATTAGGTTCGTCAATAAGCTGGAGAGAACTCTTTCCTTTTCGCACTTTCCTCACTTTACCTTTGCTGGCTTTCTTTACGGGAGAAGGCTTTGTGGATTTCTCTTTCACAGGCTTTAGCTATTTAGCAGGTGCAGGTTTGGATTGCTTAGAAGACACTTGCCTGGGTTGCTTAGCAATTGCATGCTTCTTAGACTGATTGGCTTTAGTTGATGACTTCTTCTTTCCTCCCTCTTCAGCTACAATTTTATGATCATGCTTTCCAACCATTTCTAAGTAAGCGTTGTAGTAAGATACGTTCCTAATATTGTCAGTGATTAGATCCTTAGGAATTTGCATTCCAAATACTTCATCTTCTTCACCTTTGGGGACGAACTTGAGATTTCCAAGACGGTGATCATCTTCTGCCATGTTAAATAGAGACCCAGACCTTTGGTTAATATTGTGTTTTCTCCCCAAATAGCAGATGATTAACTTTGTAAACCGACAATAAGGAATAACATAAGGTTTAATTTTCTTGTCCTTTTTAGTAGCAATGCCCAGATTGACTTTATAAGCGAGAAAAGTCTGGATAGCTTGTACAAATTCTTCCCACATGAGTTCAGCATAGTCAACATTTGTACGGGTAATAATACCCCAAAGCATCTGAAGAACTGGATATCTGGGCCTATCAAATCCAGAAGTCTTGCCTGTGAGACATTGGTTGATCATTTACAAAATAGCTCTCCAAGGATGATATAGGTTGTTCGCAGCCATCCTGGATACAAAGTGGATTTCCTCTGGATAGCTAGCGCATTCAAAAAGTCCATGGTTGCATCACCTAAAGGAGGTGACTCAAACTGATGAGCTTGATCAATGGGAGTTATATCTAAAGCTTCCCTTAGAAGACTTGCGTTCAGTATGAACCAGTCTTTATCCAACTGAAAAAGATAAACTCCAGTCTTTGCCTCCTGAGTAAGGGTATTCTAAAACTATTGAATGTAGATAGCTAGAACAGAAGCTAAGGCAGTGAATGCTCTGAAGAAGTTTGTATTTTGCAGAATATCAATAGAAATCTAAAATATTGGGTTCCTTTGCTTCTTTTGAAGATCCAAGACATAATTACTCTTTCCAATGGGCACCCATGCATTAAATGGTAGTATCTGATCGTCAGATCTTGTGGGAGCATGAGCGGGAACATTCTCATTAGCCATGTTATCTACACAAGTGTATCAACAATAATAGGCATACATGACATATATTTGATGTTAGATGAGAATATTAGTCTTGGTACTTGACATGCTTTGTTTAATTAAGGTGTGATTAAATCAAGTATGATGGAATATTTCACATTGAGTCGATGGTTATTGACTTGGGTAAAACAAGAAGTCAACGTAAGTAAACTTTGGTCATAGGTCCAGAAGATATCTGTTGAACTCAATCACAAGTTAACAAGGCCCGGATAGGAGTTAACTGGGTAATTGTGCCTTTGGATTGGGCTTAAAGAGGGTATTGGGATTAATGGGCCAAAACTTTGGAGGTCTGGCCCAAATCGCTACCTACATGGAACCAAACTATCAGGTTTGATAATCAAATCGCTAAGAGGTGGATTGAGCAAACCGCTATGAGGCAAGCCTGACAAATCGTTATGAAGTGGTTTGATCAAACCGCTATGAGGTGATATGATCAAACCGCTATGAAGTGATTTGAACAAATCGCCATGTGGAGAATCTATCAAAACGCTATGAATATTTTAATCAATTAAATCAAAACCGCTATGACCAAACCACTATCAATATTTTAATTGATTAAATCAACCCACTATGACCAAACCACTATGAATATTTTACTCAATTTAATCAAACCGCTACCCTTTAAGAAAAATTCGAAATAGTTGTTTGAATATTTTAATAATAAAAATAATCTTCATCAA
>BQNB010049872.1:3226-41817 GCA_026074375.1 Tanacetum coccineum
GCCGCACTTTAACCCCTACTCAGCCTATAAATAGAGACGAATTTCACACACTTTTTCATATCTTAATCTTAAAATCAATCATCTCTTCATCAAATCCATATCATTCCTGTTGAATATTGAAGATCAAACCACGAAGAACGAAGAAGAACATCATAATATTTAGAAGAAATAAAGGTTGTACTAAGATTCTATACTTGTTACGGGTAGAGTTTGATCCATATTCTTACCCAGATATAGTATGCTTCTTGCTTATCTCCTTAATTTTGTTATGAACTTCATAGCCATGAGAGGCTAAATCTCTCATGACTACTCGGTGAAAATAATATAATGAATAAGCGTTTGGTATAATTACGATTTTCTAAATCTTAAGCTTATGTTAAAATCCTATCGTGTCCAATCTTATCAACTTTGATTATATACTCACACCGGTATAGGTCGAAAGACCCGTGGTGAACTATATAGTTTTAAATATTTATCTACGATCTTTATCGTTTGTGACAAGAAATCCACTTACGTTTTTTGATAAACAAAATAGATTTGATATAATAGTAACTGGATTATTTGAGTGACACATTTGATCGAGTTAACTAAATATAACTCTTAAGTTAAGCAAGTTAATTTGTGAAAATGTTTTCTGACGAGAAAAACCTTTTTATAAATTAAAGTCCTAAGTTTGAGATCGTAACTATCACCATTGCTTATAAGTTATATGAAATTAACCGAGTAGTCATATTTCTCATTATTGAATTCAGTTTAGATTATTTTAAGTCTGTTAAAGTTTATTTTTCATCTGATTATTCGAACACTACGCAAATCCATGTGGACGACCTGGTCTTACCTAAAAAGATTATACTACATACGTGGGTTATACTTTTACCCATGTGTTTCCATATAATAACCGGTAATTTTAGTCTTATAAATTTAAAGCTTTTAAAACACATCATTTGGTTTGTATTGTTGTGATACGATTTGATAAAATATGTATAGTTGGTGTAGAACTAATATGAGCACTCTACATATTATATCACGCTTAATCGGCAATTTGATACAAAACGATTTAAGTTTTAAATAAAGGAAAACGTATTCACCCCCCTACGGTTTCCACACTATGGATCATGGCTTAGTTCTATCTGTAGAAGTTCAGAAGGTTTGGAATAAAGTGTTCTAGTTATGGGGGTTATGCTCGCCTGATGCGTTTAATATAAATGAGATGGTACTACATGGTGGAAATTCCGTAATGTCTAAAACGATCAAGTTACTTTGGAATTATGTTGTTTGGGTTACATGCTACTTAGTGTGAAAGAACAGAAACAATCAAATTTTTAAAGGTAAATTTGAGGCGACTGGAAACTGATGCAAGATGTGAAATTAAAAAGTTATAAGTGGATTAATAGAAGATCGACAAAGGGCGGGTTCGATTGGAAATAATGAGTAAGTAGTCCAAATCTATGCAGACTGGCATATAGTGACGAATATGGTGGCTATAGTGATGATGATGAGATAAATGGGTGAGAGTTTGAAAGCTTATATGAGATAGGCATGTTTCGATACTTCAATATTGGAATGAGACCACTAATTGTTGAAGATGTATCACATCTCATGGCATTCTTGTTGCGAGGGCCCATATTTTTTGTTTTTATGCTATGTTAGTTTTGAGGTTGTAGTTTTGTGAGGTTTCATGTTCCTAAGATGTTATGTACATATTTGTTGAGTAATGAAAATTTTTGTTGTTTAAAAAAAATCACTAAGTCATGACATAAAATACTAAGAAATAACATTATAAACTATATCTAAATGTTATTTTAAACGAAACCTTTCTCCTTTAGTTACTTTCGAACATAACGAACGTGTAAATTTATATTTAAATTTTTGAATCTTGAATTCCACAATTTCCGCCTAGATCCTTGTTATTGTTACCAGTCAATATAGTTGAACATGAACGATTAGAATTTATTCTATACATTACCTAATGACATAATTTTATAGCGTATTACTTGTAAACTTATAAGTTGTGGCTAACAATTCATAACTAAATCAACAGCAAAAGTCAAAACCAAAAATTTAAGTCCAAGTTGAGTCACACATATTATTCGAGCTCAATTATTTAACATATATGATTATGCACGATGAAAGAACAATATGAACTCTTGCACAATATAAATTTAAAATAAGAAGATTGTTTGCGGGATTTCAAATCATGTTAACGATGCATGATCATGAACCGAAGGATAATTTGGATGTCGTTATTATGTTTGTTTTGAACGTCATTAAACAACTTCTATTTTTCAAAGTCCATTAAAATATTTTTGCTTCTTATAAATGGTTTAATTTTTCCAAAGTGACCTGAATTCAATATTGCGACAATTGCAGTCGTTGCTATCATTACATGAATGCGGCAAATTGTAGTCTAATGCGAATGCATTTTGGGATGGCATCGCATTAGGCACCGTGATACGAATCATAAATGCAATGCAATGATGCGCGCATTTTTAAACCAAGGGGGTTATCACGGGTCACATTCATTCATTTTATTAGAAGTGGTTTCCTCATAAGACTAGTGGATTTGGCATGTGTTCTTTGGTGTTTCCAGGCCGAACAGCGACGTGAATGTTTTACATCAATCGCCTATTTTCAACGATCTCAAAGACGGGAAAGCACGAGAGGTTCTGTTTATGGCTAACGATGCGACTTATAAATAGGGATAATCAGGCTTGAATGATCATACAAAGAAAATAAGGTTTAAGAACGCGCACGAAGCATCAAGTAAAGATGTGGAACAAGCGTTTGGCGAGCTAAAGAAAAAGTAAGATGTAATAAAAACTCCTACACGGCTCATAGATGTTAAGAAATTTACATATATGATGTACACATACATCATATTACATCATATGATTAAATAGACAAAAAGAGGACAATCTCTTCTGAATTTAATCTAGAGGAGCAACATCGTGATGATGATTCCGTATAAACACCTAAATTAACGTTATAAGTTATTAGAGATATACACAGCCAAACAACTCATTTAAGCCTTAGATTCGATTTAGTATAACACATTCGGCGTCGAAGAAATGAACACTAATTTTTAGATTTATTTCAGTTATTAATCTAATGGTACTAGTAATAGTAT
Organism: Tanacetum coccineum; assembly: GCA_026074375.1. Taxonomy (NCBI): domain Eukaryota; kingdom Viridiplantae; phylum Streptophyta; class Magnoliopsida; order Asterales; family Asteraceae; genus Tanacetum; species Tanacetum coccineum. The sequence continues at coordinate 6,354 of BQNB010049872.1, forward strand.
AGGTGTCATGGATTCTCAACCAGACGTAAGGATGATCTAAACCCCTCATCCCGAACTAGTATAAATAGTTTTGTTTGTCTCTCTTCCCTTAACTTTTTATATATGGTTTATATTGCTATTGTGTCCATACCCTTGCATGAAATATTGACTCTTAATCTACTTAAACTTAAAATAAGTCGATTAGAATGTATTTACTCCTCCTCTCTACGATTCTACAAAACAGTCATACATGATTTGGTTATTTTGGATCAATAAAGCCTAAAGGTTTTTTTATATAAACCTTGTCCTTAAGATCACCATGAGAAATTCATTTTGAACATCTAATTGGCTTAACAACTAGTTGTTAGGAACAACAAGTGACCAACCAGCTCGAATAGTGGTCAATTTGACAACTAGGCTAAAAGTCTCATGAAATTCAGTTGTTGCGAAAATCCTTTGGCAACAAATCTTGCTTTTAGCGAGTGATGGCACCATTGTTTTCCTATTTTAACCTGTATACCTACTTACAATCAACAACATTGGTGTTAAAAGCACGCAGTACTAAAGACCACGTTCATTTTTTTATGAGAGAATCATACTGTTCTTTTATAGCTTAATGATACTTTGGAGAGTTGTTGGCAATGGTAACCGAGGTTGGTTCAGTGTTGGTAGTGGGAAAGACAATAGCAAGATTTACGGAAGGATTGTAGGGAACCCATTGTTTCGGTGTTATGACGAAGGGGACGTTTTCAACGGATAAGAGGCAGTGGTGGGGATGGTGGTTTTGGTATCGATGTAGTCGATACGAGATATGGTTGGCCATTAGAATACTCAGGAGCAGTTGGACTGAATTGTGAAATTGATGATGGAGATGAGATAGGTGAGCATGGAGAATTCGAACTTCAAATGGTCTGTATTAGGAATTACACAAGGTGATTCCGAGTACTAATAGGGAGATATTTTCGATGAGCGTGGGGAACTTGTTTTAAGGATATCCAAGTAGAACTTTTCTTCATTAAAACAAACACGCCGAGTAATATAAAGACGCTCGGTAGAGATGTCAAGACAACGATATCCATGATGGGAGGGAATATAGCCAAAAAGACACACAGAGTTGAAATAAAATCCATGTTGTAATGATTGTATCGACGAAGATGGGGAAAACTTAGGCACCTGAAGATTCAAAAAAAGAGTAGTCGGGAGATTGTTTGAAGATATGTTCGAAAGGTAACTTGTTTGTCGATGTGCGGAACGACGTGCAATTTTTTAGGTAAACAATAGTTTCAAAATCATAATGCCAAAAATGTTAGGAAACACATAATTAAGCAAGAAGAGTAAGGCCAGTCTCCACAACGTGGAGATTGAGACAATCAATACAGTCGTTTTGCTCACTTGTGTGAGGACAAGATCGCCGCTGAATAATTTCTAGCGAAGAAAAAAAGAGCTAATTGCGAAACTTACCACCCCAATCAGTTTAGACATTATTTAACCTTGTGGCGGCATAAACATCGGATTTTTGAGCTTAATAATAATTCCTCATGTAACGGGAATGATAATCAACACAAAACATAAAATACATATGACCTTCAAATGATAACACGTGTGCGGGACCCCAAACATCACAATAAACCAAGTCTAAAATATTATTATTTCAAAAATCAGTAACAAAAAAGGTAGTTTGGAATAAATTCCTTGTGGACAAGAATTTCACAAACTTAACAAACATTTATTTGTAACAAGAAGAGAAAAACTATATAGCGTAGAACGCAAAAGACGTTGATGAGGATGTCCGAGCCGCCTTTGCCAAATGGTTGGGGAAGCTCGTATAACCGACAAACAGATTTGTTGATTGACTTTTGTTGAGGAAGATCGATGGTGTATAGACGATGTTTACTAGGGGTTGTGAGAAGGGTGTTGTGTGTAGACTCGTACTTCAAAACAAAATAAGAAGTGTGAAATTATAAAAAGACATCATTATGATGACAGTATTTTTGAATAGAAATGAGATTTTTGGTGATTTTTGGTACGTGAATAATATTTTCAAGAGAAAAGGTTTTTTGTGGTGAGTAAACTTTAGATGAAATAATATGAAGAATAGGAACACCTTTACCATTTCCAACATGAAGTGAGTCGTCACCATAATATGCCTCTAAGTTCTTTATCTCTGCTAAATCAGGTGTCACGTAACTGTTTTCTCAAGTGTCTGTATGCCAATTTGTAGAGGCATTGGAAGATTAAGAATGAGTATTTGCAAAGTTAGCGGATGGTGATAGCGAATTATAAGAATGGCAGAATTGGTTATGGTGATAAATTGACCATACCACATCTATTTCAATGCCACACACTGTATATTTGGGTAAGATGCCCGATCAAATAGACTGACACATTACCACGACACACGATTGTTGTTAGTTTTTACCACAAGAATTATGTGATTTCTATCTATGTGTTTTATTTTACTCAGTTGTTGTGAGATTTTGTTGTTTGTTTAGCCCGATGCGCACTGTGAGCAAAAGATGACGTGATTAGGTCCTAGTCAGGTGCAGCACGATCTTGTTCAAGGATATAATATGATCACTAATAGAGTGTCATGAGCTCGCAAAAGTAATTAGACTTTAACAAGCAATGATGGTGGTTTTAATGTCATTATACTCTTCACGAAAACTAGAGACAACAAGCATACCAATCTTTTACATGTTTACAAATGGCAGCGAGTACATCAACTTATTCTTGAGCGCGATTTAGATAAATATCGAGAGTTTCATCACCGTGCATCTCTATTATGATAAGTTATGCATTGAGAGTGTATTCCCTACATGTTGTAACATCCGGCAATTTTCGATGTTTTAAAGGACTATTTTACCCTTTGACTTTTTGGGTTTGACTTGACCTTTTGACTTTTGGTCTTTTATTGTCACATAAAAGTGATTACCGCGTAACCGGTAAAGTTTTTGGAACATATTTAAATAATAAAACATATTTATAATGTATAACATTTCCATTCAAAGTCATTTTAACTAATTAGACTTGAAAACGGAAAAATAAATTTAGTCCTAAGCTGACCTTGTCAAAAACGACCAACTAAATCAATTTTTTTTCAGCGACCCGGAGCTTCTAAAAGACATTTTGATGAAAACGACATTCGCTGAAAAATTCTCATTTGCCCGAGACCCGAAAACAAACAGAAAGTGACTAAAATACCCTCGCAAAATTTTAAACAACGCACACAACGCGTACCGGCACAAAGATAATTAAATAATATTTAATTATCACTATTTATTTAATAAAAATATTAAATCAAATCATTTAACATTTTATTCAAAAGTGTTTGTTGATAACGCGAATATTCGAGTGAAGATTTTAATTTTTTTTATCGATACGGCATAAATGATGACAAATAAATAGGCAATATTTTTATGAATGTATAAAAATATTTTAATTAAATACTATCGAGTGAATACTCGATTTATGGGAAAAATGATTATAAACATTGGCGCAGTTCGTGTCTTGAAACATCTGTTAAGTCGCTCAAACGAGTCTCGAACCACTATATTACAAAATAATACTCAAAAGTTACACTTTTGATCCCTGAAAAATAGTTACACAACTTACCCTATACTATTAGTGACTTTGCCAACTGTTTTAAAACTGTTTAATATATATAATAAAGTATTATAATTTTCATTTGGTTAAAAACAAAAACACACGCAACAATGTGTATATATAAAATCTCTCTCTCCCCCACAATGTTTCCGCATTCCCCCTCCAAACCCCCCACCCCACCGCCAGCCGGCCACCACATCCGCCGCCGCCGTAAAACTTTATTACGCTCGTTTTTGCGCGAACCACAAAAATGATACAAAAAATATCATCTACACCCATCTATCAGATCTACTATTGACACGCGCCTCCACGCCACCACCACCACCGACTCAGACCGTACGTTGCTGCCACCCTACACCACTATCACCCACGCCATCTCTCCACCCCCACGTCACCACGTCTCACCAACAAAGACCCACCACCACAGATCCACAAACACCAACCCCACTTGCGTCACCACACGACACACCCTCCTCCCACGTACACCAGTCGTCACGCACCACCACCAATCTCCCATCACCTCGACACTCCTCTATAATGGTGGCGTTTGTTCTAATCGTTAACCCACAGTGGGAGTGGTGGTTTTATAAGCACCAAAGGTTAGTTTGCTTTCTAGTACCCAAAAAAGGTGTGTTGGTTGGTGTCCCGACCCAAAAGGGTGTTTGTTTTCCGTGGTTTGTAGCTGCAGCCTCGCCCATAGGTGTCATTTATGTGGTTCTTAGTCGCACCACCTTGGGTACGTTTGGTTGATCTCAGCACCAAAAGGGTGCGTGTGGGTTTGGTTTTGCAAAGCAAGGATGCGGTTGGTTTTGATCTCGCACTACGAAATGCTTTGGGTAGGTACCACCACCCGAGTGACGATTGGTTTGGGCATCCACCACCCTTAGGGTACGTTTTGCTCGATATGAAAACTAAGAGGGTGGTTTTATCGTATTAACACTATGTTCAGTTTGGTTTTGATATAAACAACCACGAGGTGCGTTGTTGTTGTAAACAGTTAAGGGCGCTTGGGTTTTAACAGATTTGCCATAGGTGCGATTGATTTGCGGGAGTGACAGCCACTTATTGCGCTTCTGGTTCAACAGAAACCGAATAGAGGCTGTCGATTTATAGAAATTGCCAAAGGGACGAGTATGGTTTATGTAAAACATCACCTAAGTACGTTTGTTTATCAGGAAAACACCAAAGGATTTGGGTGACATGAAACACCAAAAGGATGTTTGTGGGTGATCTGAAACACAAGGGTGTGTTTGGGGGTTAGCATGAACCCAACAGGGGTTGTTGGGACATCATGAGATTATTTAGGTTTAGCAGTTAACACCCAACGTGTGTTTGTTGTTGTTTAACAACTTTTCGTTGTGTGTTTGGTACAAAAACCACAAACGGTTTTCTTGGCTATATTTGTGTTTTAGTAAGTATATAACTTTTGTTTAAAATATATACTTATTAAAACATACGATGTTTTAAACGTAGATTGGTTGATTGAAAAGGGGAAAACGTTGAGTTTTTGTAAAGAGGGAGAAGATGTCCTACTATAAACGAAAGATGGACATGATGAAAATTTCTAAAATGTATATACTTATTATTTTCAAAATACCACTCCTATATGTCTTTTGAAAGACGATAATGGACTAGGTTATAATGTTGACAGATGTATTTAAATTATAATTTCACAGATAACACACAACAAACAAATACTAATATATAAAATGGTTATTTATAAAATTTCGCTATAAAAAAATTAAAGTCATATAACTTGTACACTTTATAACACCTGTTTACTTAATTGGTAACTTTAAAACGTACGATTACGTTTATGCAAGAACTTTTATTTACTAAATGTGATTTCCGAAAACGTGTCAAACCATTTGGTTTAATTATTTACTTACAACTTAATGTGTAATACTTGCAATTATATGATACTCAAATCAACCATTTGGTTTAGGTACGTTAATATATATTTTTACTAGATGAAATATATAATTGTTTCATGCTTTCAAGTAATAGATATAATATATACATATTTGTTATATAATCACCATATAGAATTATATACTTTTTGAATTGTTTACCAAACCAAGCCACCAAACCAAACTGCCGCCGGCGCCATATCTAAATCTTTATCAACGTCACTTTGATGTAACATCCATCGTACTAAATATCATTATCCAATCTAGTGGATTTAACAGTTAATAAACGAGCAACTTCTCTCCAAGCTGTTTCGTCTCCGTCGTGATTTTGCAGAAATAGAATTCCTAATCTGTTCAAACGTTTCTTCATCATCAAGGGGAGTTTCATTCATAGCCCATTTTTACTGGTTTTTATCATATATTTTGGGTGATAAAATATCGTGATACAAATCCCTTACTGTTTTATGTTAATACTCTTTAATTGTTTGCATATTACAACACATTTTGACATCACATGTTTACAAAACACATTTACTTGTGATTACTCATACTCATTCACTCGATCGACGAGCTGCTGAGATACAATACTTGTTTTCATTCATGGACGCAACAACTTTAGTTTTCACATCATATGATTACGGATTAGATTAGGTTGCATGAACTGTTACTTACTCGGAGGGTAAGCGCGAATGTTATAAAAATAATCATTATACGATTGCCAACCCCTTCGACTAGCTATCATCGGAGACTACGTATAACATGTCGGAATCATTACTGGCCTTAGCCTCAGGCCATACAACATACTCAATGAACAAGACGATAATGCCTTGAATAAAGAGCATACATGACATGAGTCTACGAACAGCTTCATGACTTAGTGGGTAAATCGTAATCACAAAAATGACCATGTATGGGATACGATGTCATAAAGCTCACTTATGTACTATTGTAGGCAATACATCTCCTATAGAAATTGCGGTCCTACAATTAAACATACATTTTTGGCTATTAAAAGGATTAAAGATCATGCATGTTTTACAAGTCTTTTTGGGTGTTCCCAACTTTAATACTTAAACGCAATTGTATTAACTTGTAGGAGACAGTAGTCTCTATACTTTTATCAGCTACTGTGGTGATTACAAGTGGAAATTCACTCTTTTATTTCACTTTAGTAGTTAAAAACAAACCTATGGAACTCACCAACTTTATGTTTACAGCTTTTAACATGTTGTTTTCTCATGGTGAATTAGTATTGCACTGATTTTATTGATATTTGCAATTGGATTCTATCTACATTCAAATGAGTCAAATCTCCGATGTTCTTGTTTTCAAAGCTTTCATTTGTATCAATTATGACAAATAGTTGATCATATCTTCTAGAAAAGTCAACGAGATTGACTTTTCAAACCACACTTTAAGTTTGTTCTCTTGTGATCTAATCCTGTGTATTATTAAGTAACATGCCCCCAGACATATTTTCTGCTGCGACCACGAGTTTAGGAGTTGTGTACAGAGATTGGTATCAGAGCACGGTTAGTAGTGAACTAGGTTTCATATTTCGACCCTAACTAAATACCGCTTTTACAAGAATTGCATCACAACAGCGAAATATTTCTAAATCATACACACTACTTGCTCTACTTTGCCTTAGGGTTTACTTTTACCTTAAGTTCTTACATGACATACATATATGTATAATACATATGCTTGCATTCCTTTTGCGTATGTCGTACGTTTATTTATATGAGAGTAATTATATAAATATTAGGACATTTCTTAAGACATTGTGAGTTAGTCAACAAGAGTCCTCACTTAACACTCAGACATTGTAAGTTACACCATGGTCCTCTTTTTAGAACATTCTTAACATGTGATTATTCACAATAGGTCTCCACTTCGTTTCTCAGACCCTTTGTAACTTAAACATAGTCTCTTAAGAATATTTTTGTCTCATCACTTTATACAATATCTATTACGCAGAAGGCCGCAAAATTTTGTTTGTAGGAATGAGCGTATGAATCTAGTATTACAATGTCTTTTTATAGGCGGGGACTTGTAATGATAAATATTGATATGAATAAGGATTGCAATTGGTTAACAAAACCCATTTCACAGTTCTTTACATGAGATTATGTCATGAATCTCGCTAAGTAATTAAAGAGTCTTGTATAGTCGGGACCTTGTAATAGAGAGGGCGTGATGTGTAATTGCTATATTGAACAGTTCAAAAGACCTTTATCGTATGTTACTTTAACCGAGTACTTATTGACTATCTTGAACTCTATGTCGATCTCAACCTGATAGTTTAAGCTCTCGCGTCTCCAAGATGAGTGTTTATTGTGGAAACTCATTTAGAGCACATGCATTGTCATGTCACCAACCACCCTTGAAGGTTATTGTGACACTGTAATGCTTCAGAAAATTTTTAATTAGATTGATTTATAATTTCTTTATTAAAGGATTGGGACGTCTCTCATTCAAATAAATAAATTGTAAATCACCGAACCATAATTGTATTGAACCAATTGCATTAATGTACATAGAAGTTAGGACGCTTCTTTATGCAAATAATAAATTATAAATGAGACTGCTTATGGTATCCGATAATTGAGACGAAATGAACTCGAACCCAGTAATCAAACATAATCCTTAAAAGAGTCTAAACATCAATCTGTCGTTACGTAATCTGCAGAATTGTTAAGCCTAATCGCTTAAACTAACATGAATCTCATTCTTAAGAAAAATTTTTGTGCGGTTGCAAAGATCCTCGCTGATACACTATACTGATTGTGTACTATACATATTTGTTCCACACTTGAACTAATGGAGTTTGATTCCATCCTCGAACTACAATGGATACCATATTACCCGTCGCGTAGTGGGCTGAATATTGGAAGCCTGAAAGCTTTCAATCTTGCTCTCCTTCAAAAATGGAGATGGCGTCTTGTTAACAATCCAGATTCTATTTAGGCTCGTGTTATTAAGGCTATTCATGGAGTGGAAGCAGGTGTCGACCTTATGGGATGCAATTTCAATGGTGTTTAGGCTTCTATTATCTCGACCTATTCTTGGTTGCATGGCCGTAACATTCTTCGAATAAATACTTTTAGTCGCAAAGTGGGTAACGGTTTTTCTATTCGGTTTTGGAAGGATCCCTGGAATGGCAATGGCACTCTAAAGACAAAGTTTAACAGGTTATATCATTTAGACACAAATGCTGACTGTTTTCTTTCTAATCGTAGAGTAAATAACTCTTGGGTATGGGACTGGAAGAGAAAAGTTTTAGACTCCCGTAATGAGGCTACTTTAGAAGATTTAGTTTCATAATTGGGTCAAGTCCAGCTTATTGACAAGCCTGATTCATGGACTTGGATTCTCGACAACGACGTTGTTTTTACGGTCCATGCAACTCGTGTTCATCTTGACTCTTCATTGCTCCCTTCGTGCTCTCCATGTACTCGATGGCCCAAATCGCTTCCTCGTAAGGTAAATATTTTTGTTTGGCGTCTTGCTTTGGATAGGCTTCCTACTCGGCTTAATTTATCATTGAGAGGTCTTGATATTCCGTCCATTAAGTGCCCGATGTGTAATAATGAGGTGGAATCCGTTGATCATGTATTTTTTGGCTATGATTTGTCTTCAAATGTTTGGTGTCTTGTAAGAAGATGGACGAATATAAACATGCCTTCTTTTTCTTCATGGTTCGACTTCTTACAATGGTTTGAAGATTGGAAAGCTGTTAGCGGTAATAAAGATCGAATGTATGTTATTCTTGCGGCTTTGTTATGGTGTCTATGGCGTTATCGTAACAATGTCACTTTTTGTAACATCCGGCAATTTTTGATGTCTTAAAGGACTATTTTACCCTTTGACTTTTTTGGGTCTGACTTGACCTTTTGATTTTTGGTCTTTTGATTGTCACATAAAAGCGATTACCGCGTAACCGGTAAAATTTTCGGAACATATTTAAATAACAAAACATATTTATTATTATACATTTCTCATGTGCAAAGTCATTATTAACTAATTCGACTTGAAAACGAAAAAGATATATGTTAGTCCTAAGCTGACTTGTCAAAAACGACCAACTAAATCACGTTTTCACGACCCGGACTCTAAAGCAATTTAATGTAAAACGACATTCCAGAAAACTTCTCAGTTTTGCCCGAGACCCGAAAACAAACAGAAAGTGACTAAAATACCCTCGCAAAATTTTAAACAACGCACACAACGCGTACCGGCACAAAGATAATTAAATGATATTTAATTATCACTATTTGTTTAATATAAATATTAAATCAAATCACTTAACATTTTATTCAAAAGTGTTTGTTGATAACGAGAATATTCGAGTGAAGATTTTTTTTTTCGGATAAGGCATAATTGGATTACCAAATAAATAGCAAATATTTTTATGAATGTATAAAAAAATTTATGAAATACTATCGAGTGAATACTCGTTTTTATGAGAAAAATGATTTGGAAAACAATGGCGCAAGTTTCGTGCCATGAAACATATGTTAAGTCGCTCAAACGAGTCTCAAACCACTATATTACAAAATAATACTCAAAAGTTACACTTTTGATCCCTGGAAAATAGTTACACAACTTACCCTATACTATTAGTGACTTGCCACTTTGTGTAAAACTTTTAATATATATATTAAAGTTTTATAATTTTTCATTTGGTAAAAACAAAAACACACACACCTGTTATATATAAAATCTCTCTCCCCCAATGTTTCTGGCAGCCACCAGCCGCCGCTGGCCACCACTACGCCGCTGCCGGGAAACTTTTCCGGCGAGTTTTCTAGCGAACCACAAAAATGATACAAAAAGATAGACCGACACCCGTGATAAGTGTAAAATACACATATCCATTTATGCTTAAAATAACCCAATTAAACCCAAAACACAGTGAAAAATGGCAAAAATATACTTGTTTCTGTGTTCTGTGTGTGCAGGTACGAATATATCAAAAATCACAAGAAAACTATCAAAAACAAGCAAGCACGGACACGAGAACGGAAGAGTGAACAAAAGCCGGAAGCCAAAGCCAGAAAAAGTCAAATCTACAGTCAACTCCAGTCAATCTTGGTCAACAAAAGTCAACAAGACCCAAAGTGTTTCAAAATAACCCCTCAACTTTCAGAAAAGTCCATAAATGGTCCCTAAGCCTAAATGGGCCTCACCCGGATCCAAAAGCCCAATCCTTAGCCCAATGAGTGAGTCTTCGTTAACCCACAGCGGGTGGCGGGTGCGTTTTCATAAGCACCAAAACAGGTGTGCGTTGGTTTTGGTGTCCCGACCCAAAAGGGGTGTATGTTTGTTTCAGGTGGTTTAGCTGCAGCGCCTACACAAGGGGGGGGGGGGGTGGTTGTTGGGTTCATTCTGTGGTTTCTTAGCGCACCACCTTGGTTGCGTTTGTTTGATTTCAGCACCAATAAAGGGTGCTGTGGAGTTTGTTTTGCACGCATGGGGTTGCGGTTGGTTTTGATCTCGGCACCACGAGGATGCGTTTGGTAGGGCAGCCACCACCCGAGGGTGCGTTTGGTGGGGCAGCCACCACCCTAGGGTGCGTTTGGCTTGATAGAAAATGTAAGAGGGTGGTTGTTATTCGTATTAATTGATTAGGGTGCGTTTGGTTTTGATTAAACACTCTGATAAAACGCAGCAAGGGTGCGTTGGGTTTCGGGGCAGCCACCCACATAGGGTGCGTTTGGCTCAATAGAAAACGTAAGGGGATATTTGTTTCTGGGTTTAACAACGGTAGGGGCACGTTTGGTTGTAACAGCCAACACCAAAGGGTGTGTTTGACTGTTATAAATACGAAAGGGTGCGTTTGGTTTATTGAAAACCCAATAAAGGGGCGTTTGGCTTAACAGCCACCACCAAGGGGGCGTTTAGTTTGATAAATTCATCGTAAATGTGCGTTTGGGTGTGCAGTTTCACACTAAGAGTGTGTTTGGGTTAGCAGGAAACCCCAAACAGGGGTGTTTGGGACAGCAGGCGCGATAGGAACATTTGGTTTGGCAGTTGACACCATAAAGGTGTGTTCGGTTTGTTGTTTAACAATTTTCGGTTGTGTTTGGTACAATAACCCACATAGGGTTTTCTTGGCTATATTGTTTAGTTAGTTATTAACTTTTGTTTAAAATAAGTACTTATTAAAACATGCGATGTTTTAAACGTAGATTGGTTGATTGAAAAGGAGAAAACGTTGAGTTTTTGTAAAGATGGGAAATGTCACATAAACGAAAAGGTCAGGATGAAATTTTTTAAAATGTATATACTTATTATTTTTAGATACAACTCCCATCGCCTTTGAAGGACGATAAATGGACTAAGTTATAATTTAAAGATGTTTTAAATTATAATTTCACAATAACTCGACAACGAACAAAACACTAATTTATAAAATGTTATTTTATAAATCCCAGATAGAAAATAAAGTCATAACTTTGGTACGGACTTTAGAAACGACGTTTACTTAATTGGTAACTTTAAAACGTATGATTTCGTTTATGCAAGAACTTTTATTTACTAATATTGGTGATTTCCGAAAACGTGTCAAACCATTTGGTTTAATTATTTACTTACACGTAATGTGGAATACTTGCACGGTATAGTATACTTCAAATTAATCTTTTGGTTTCTGGTCGTTATTATATAATTCACTATATGAATTATATAACTGTTCATCTTTCAAGGTAATATATATGGAATATATTACATATTTTGTTATATAATTCACCAAAAGAATTATATAATTCTGAATTGTTTTACCAAACCAACCACCAAACCAAACTGCCGCTCGGAATCTAAATCTTTTATCAACGGGTCGCGTTGATGTAATCATCCATCGGGTAGCTAAATTCATTATCCTAAACTAGTAGGATTTAACCGTTAAGATAAACGGCAACCTCTCGGTCAAGCCGTTTCATCTTTCGTCGTGTTGTGCATATTAGATGCCTATCTGTCAGTCGTTCTTCAACATCAAGGTGAGTTTCATAGCCCCATGTTTTACTGGTTTTACATATATTTTTGGGGTGAGGACATGCTTGTTACAAATTCGCTTACTTGTTTTATTTAAACTCGTTACGTGTTCATTTACAACTCGTTTGCATACATGTTTACAAACGCATTTACTTGGTTGATTTCCATACTCATTTACATATCTCGCGTTGAGATATGGTACTGGTTTTCATTCATGGACGCAATAACTTTAGTTTTCACTCATATGATTACGGATTAGATTAGGTTGCATGAACTGTTACTTACTCGGAGGGTAAGCGCGAATGTTATAAAATAGATCTATTAGGGATTGACGACCCCTGTTCGGGTGACTAGCTATCACCGGGAACGAACGTTATAACATGTCGGATCATTTCTGTCCTGAGGCCTCAGGGCCAGTACAACATACTCAAGAACAATCACTGTGCCTTGAATAAAGTGGCATACATACAAGTCTACGTACAACTTCATGAACTTAGGGGTATAATCGTAATCACAAGAGATGACCATGTATGGGATACGATGGTCATGCTCACATGTACTATTGCTAGGCAATACACACTTTAGGAAATTACGGTCCAACAATTAAACATACATTTTTTTGCTATTATAAGGGATTGAAATAGTCATGCATGTTTTACAAGTGTTTGGTTTTCAACGTTTATACTTAAACTCATTTTATGATACTGTAGGGAGACAGTAGTCTCTAAACGTTTTACATGCTACTGTGTTGATACAGTAGGGAAATTCACTCATTTGATTTCACGTTTATATTTAAACAAACCTATGAACTCACCAACTTTATGTTGACGTTTTTAAGCATGTTTTTCTCAGGTGAATTAGATGCTCGGATTTATTAATGTGCATTGGAGTCTACTACATTCAAATGATCAAATCTCGTGGTATTGTTTTCAAGCTTTTCATTGTGATGCAATTATGGGACAAACGTTATATCAATTTCTAGAAAATCAACGAGATTACTTTTCAAACGACACACTTAGAGGTCGTTCTCTTGTATCTAGCGCTGTATATTATGAAGTAATGCCCTCAGACGTACTTCCACTGCGACATAATTTTAGGGGTGTTACAGATTGGTATCAGAACACTGGTTATAGAGAACTAGGTTGCATATTTTACCCTAGACTATAACCGTTTTTACAAAAATTGCATCACATCAAACATTTTCAAAGTGCATACACACTACTTGCTTACTTGCTTACATTACTTGTTACATTAAGTGCTTACATGACGTACATATGTATAATGTATATATGATTACATCCCTTTACGTATATCGTACAATTATTTATATAAGAGTTATTTATATGAATACCAGAACATTTCTTAAGACATTGTGAGTTGCACAATGGTCTCATCTTACTTCTTAGACATTGTGAGTTGCACAATGGTCTTATTTCGTTCTCAGACATTGTAAGTTAAACAATGGTCTCTAAGAATATTATTTTCTTCATAACTTTATACACTATCGTATTACACGAAGACCGTCATAATTTCTGTTTACATGGAATTATGTGTGAATCTAAGTATTACAAGTCTTGTATGGACGAGACTTGTAATAGGAGGATTTATATGATTATTGCTATGTTGACTCATTCATCGAGACTTTTACCTTATTTACTCTAACCGAGTACTCGTTAACTATCGTGAACTCTATGTCGATATCCCTTGATAGTTTTACTCCCCGTCTCCGAAGACGAGTTTTGAACACTCGTCCCATACTCATTAGAGCACATGCATCGTCATGTCATCCATCACATTGAAGGTTATGTGAGTACGTGTATTGCATCGGGAATTATTAAGTAGGATGATTTATAATCTATTTATTTGTAAGGATTAGGACGCCTCTTCGGTTAAATAAAGAAATTGTAAATCACCGAACCATAAGTTTATCAATTCATTATTTACATAAATTGGGACGCTTCTTTATGCAAGTAATGAATTATAAATGAGTGGGCTTAATGATATCCGATATGAGACGAGTATGAACTCGAACCCAATAATCAACAAAATCCGTTAAAGAGGTCTAGAAACACAATCGTGTCTTACCATTCAGCAGAATCTTAAGGCCTCACTTGGAACTACCTTATCTCATTCTTAAGATATTACTTTTGCCGTTGCAAATCCTCGCGATCACGAACTGTTCGTGGAACTAACAGATTTGTTCCACACTTGAACTAATGGAGTTGATTCATCCTCGAACTAACGACTGAGTACCATATTCCGTCGTCTATCGCATAAGCTCTTCCGCGAGCTCCTCTCATTTGTTGAACTTTATTATGGGGATATTGTTTCTCGATTGTCCTCACTCTCTGCATCCCATCACCATTTGATAGGGTTATTGTCGTTATGGTTGCTGTTGTTGGGTCCTGGAGCGGTCCTAGCTGGTACAACTTTATCCAATAGGTAATGCAACCCCCCTTAAACCAGATAAACACCTATCGTCGAAAGAGATAGTCGGACTATTCATTACGGGCCACTAGTACGAAGACTTAGGTCGCGATACATCCTAGTACTGCCTAAGTAAGTTGGATACTTACCTCAACTAGCTTTGTCCGTTGTTAATCATCGAACATTACCACGAGACTCCGTCCTGGAACATTCAAAACTGTCTACAACCATACTCACGCGACTACACTTTCTCCTTCGATGCTTTCACTATTAAGAGACTCTCTTTATAACGCGGTTATATCGATCATGAAACTCGTAATGATATTTTCTGAAATATCTATTCTGAGTATCGGTCATAGATGTGGTGGTTGCGGCAGTTCTCTTTGGTGGCATGTTGATTTTAGATCACAAGAATACAATACACGTGGGATTTTAAACAATCAAAATCGCGGCATGATAAGATGCATCCACCTCATATATAATTTGAAAACATATATGAAAATTGATACAGAATGAAAACTACAAGGTCCTACGATCGTTCTAGCAGGGAATAACTCATAATACTTAACAGGCTAACATATAGCTATGGATTAAATACACTGGTCAAACCTAGCCAAAATTTACGGATATTAAGAAGTGTCGAAAAACTAAATTTTGCTGAATAAAGTTATCAGCGTCTTGTGTAGAATTGGTCTATTAAATCTTCAGTCTTTTCTTGGTCACACAATCGGTTAACACAAATTAAATCTCGGGACGAGATTTCTTTAAGGGGTAGGTACTGTAACATCCGGCAATTTTCGATGTTTTAAAGGACTATTTTACCCTTTGACTTTTTGGGTCTGACTTGACTTTTTGACTTTTGGTCTTTTATTGTCGCATAAAAGCGATTACCGCGTAACCGGTAAAACTTTCGAAACATATTTTAAATAATAAATCATATTTATTATTATACATTTCTCATGTGCAAAGTTATTGTTAACTTATTTGACTTGAAAACGAAAAAGATATATGTTAGTCCTAAGCTGACTTGTCAAAAACGACCAACTAAATCACGTTTTCACGACCCGGACTCTAAAGCAATTTGATGTAAAACAACATTCCGAACAACTTTTTAGTTTTAACCGAGACCTGAAAACAGTCAGAAAGTGACTGAAATGCCCTCGCAAGATTATAGAAACAAGAAAATAATTAAATTATATTTAATTAACACTTTTTATTAAATAAAAAGATTTAATAAATTAGTCGTCATTTCATTCAGTGACGTTGGTTGAAGACGCAAATATTCGAGTAAAAGATCACTTTACGGACAAAGTTTATCGGAAATATACACATAAGTAATAAACGTTTTAAATAAATTTTATAAAACGTTTATGGAAATTTGTCAAGTGAATACTCGTTTTTATAGGAAAAATTATTTGGAACACAATGGCGCAAGTTTCGTGCGTTGAATCATTCGTTAAGTAGCCTAAACAAGTCCCGAACCAATATTTTATAAAAGTTTCTCAAAATTACACTTTTGGCCCATGATCTAATATTTACAAAACTTACCCTGGACTATTAAACACTTGCTGAAATTTTTAATAGTTTTCATATATATATGTTTAACCCAATTTCATTTTCATTTTATATACAAAATGACACACACACATACACTTTCCTCTCTCTCCCTCATTTTCCGGCAGCCACTACTTGCCGGATTCCGGCCACCGCCGCCGCCGCCGGGAAACTTTTCTAGCGAGTTTTCTGGCGAACCACAAAAATGATACAAAAAGATAGATCAAGCCCGGATCTACCCGATCCCCACCACCACGCGCTGTCACGCGCCGTCACCACCCCAACACCAACACAGCCGCCACCACCACCGCGACATCAACACCACCACCACGACAGCACCATCCCTATCATCATCATAACACCACCATCCCACCACCCACGCCACCACTTCCACCCAGCCACCGTCAGGGGTGCGTGTGGTTTTAAAACCACCCAAATAGGGTGCGTTTGGCAGGGACAACACCCACGATGGTGCGTTGGTTTTTTTTTCTTCATCACCACATCGCCACCACTCAGTCAACACTACCCCCACCTCGGCTTCCATCACCTCACCGCTGTACCACAGCCACCACCATCACCACACCACCACGGGTGCGTTTAGTTCCTCAGACACCAACAGTAGGTGCTTGTGGTTTTGTTATATGCCAGTAAGGTGTGTTGGTTCTAAAACAAACCCCATAAGGGTGCATTTGGCTGTGTAAACAGTCACCAAGGGTGCGTTTGATTTTTGTTATCAAACCAAGAAGGGTGCGTTTGGGTCTCGTTGCACCACAGAAGGGTGCGTTGGGTTTGACTGAGTCACCAAACAAGGGTGCGTTTGGGTTTAGACACCAATTAGGGTGCGTTTGGCTGTGACAGCCCCAAAAAGGGGGTGCGTTTGGCTTGCTTAAACCCAAAAAAAGGTGTTTGTTTATTAATCTAACGTAATAGGGCGCGTTTTGGTTAATAGAGACATATTAGGGTGCGGTTGGTTTGTAGAATAAGCACCGAATGGTGCTTTGGGTTTCGGGTCAGCCACCTACATAGGGTGCGTTTGGTTATTTAAAACAGTTAGGGTGTGTTTGGGGTTAGCAGAAAAACCGTAGGGTGCGTTCGGGTGTGCAGAAAACCGTAAAAGGGTGTTTGGGTTAGCAGTTAAACTGTAAGAGGGTGTTTGGTTGTGCAGAAACTCCATAAGGGAGTGTTTGGTTGTGCAGAAACTCCATAAGGGAGCGTTTGGTTGTGCAGAAACTCCATAGGGGAGCGTTTGGGTTAGCAGGAAACTACAAACAGAGGCGTTCGGGACAGCAAGAGTGTTTTGTTTGGCAGTTAACACCATAAGGGTGTGTTTGGTTTGGCAGTTATCAACACATTTCCTAGTATTCGCAACGCCAAAACTTTACTTAATAATTTGGCCATTTAGAGACAAACGGAGAGAGGTTGACTCGCAACGTACTTTTTGAAGCACTCATAACCTAGTTTACTAGAAAATGCCGAATACTGTACTTCACTGTCTATATTTAGAAAGTCATGACCCGATAAAGTTGACTACCAGTGTTTTGACGTCTAGCAAATATAAATTTATAACCACGTGATAAGGCTTTTAAGTAAAAGAAGAATATTTTTATAGAATTTTAGATTATAGATTAACATTTTTGGTCCTATTCATTTTATGTTCTTCAAAACTAGTCCAAAATATTAGTCTAGTTATTTGGTCTTATAACGTAATTATGTATATAAAATGTACGTCTCAAAAGTTATAATCAATATAAAAACTTTATAACAACTTATTTGCATTTATTCCCGTAATATTTATAAATCCTAAGACGCGACTTTATTTTGCTTTTAGGATTTCTCTCGGCTTCTCGACATTTATTCTCGATATTTATACCATTATGCTCAAGGTGAGTTTCATAGCCCCATGTTTTACTTGTTTTACATAAATTTTTGGGGTGAGAACATGCTTGTTACAAATTCACTTACGTGTTTGATTTAAACTCGTTACATGTTCATTTACAACTCGTTTGCATACATGTTTACAAACGCATTTACTTGATTGATATCACACTCTTTCTACTTATGGATTTAAGTATTTAAAGTTGTTTATGAATACAATGGTTATTTCTTCATTGGACACAAGTATTTTCGGTTATCATCTCCTGTTTACGTGTTGCCTAAGTAGCGATTAGACCACTCAATGCCCGAATTATCATGAACTGTCAATTTCTTGACCGGAGGACCGGTTGAGGGAGCGCGAATGTTATAAATAGATCTATTGGGACTAATTATCCCTGTCCGGGTGAGTAGCTCTCACTGGTGTCACGGAGTGAACCAACGGATATATACCATGTCGAATCACATTAGGTGTCTTGGTCAGACACCGGCAGGGCAGAATACAATTGGCATATTATATGCTACACAAATTAGCTTCGGTGTCATGAGCTTAGCGCAACAGTAGATACATTTTGTGTGATACTGTATCTGTTATAGTAGTCACATACATTTTGAAAATCTTGTGGTCCACACTACTTTGTTGAACATTACTGATTACTAAACATTTTATGATACTGTAGGGAGACAGTAGTCTCTAAACGTTTTACATGCTACTGTGTTGATACAGTGGGGAAATTCACTCATTTGATTTCACGTTTATATTTAAACAAACCTATGAACTCACCAACTTTATGTTGACGTTTTTAAGCATGTTTTTCTCAGGTGAATTAGATGCTCGGATTTATTGATGTGCATTGGAGTCTACTACATTCAAATGATCAAATCTCGTTGTATTGTTTTCAAGTTTTTCATTGTGATGCAATTATGGGACAAATGTTTTATCAATTTCAAGAAAGTCAACGAGATTACTTTTCAAACGACACACTTAGAGGTCGTTCTCTTGTATCTAGCGCTGTGTATTATGAAGTAACGCCCCCGGACGTACTTCTGATGCGACACATTTTTGGGGGTGTTACAACATCAAGCTGTCGTTGAAGGATTGCCCGGTTAGGGATTGTGATGTTGAAAGGATGGGTAATTGCCGTATGCAAATGCGGTTGGGAGCTTAATGTACTTGATGGTGTGCACCAGACCAAACGTAGCGTATCTGGTAAGTGTAGTTAGCAGACATTTGGCGAATTCGGGTAAAAATTATTGGGAAGCAGTGAAGTGGATTTGAAATATTTGCGGGGTATTTCAAACGTGGGTTTGGTGTATGAGATAAATCTATCACTAGGGATTATCAGTCCTAATAGATCTATTTATTCAGACTACGCTAATGATCCGGATAAAGATAGGTCTATCACTAGGGATTATCAGTCCTAATAGATCTATTTATTCACTTGCGCTTACTTAACCAGCCAGTCGGTTACAAGTAACTAACGGTTCATGATGATACGGGCAATAGTGGTCTAACGCTACTTATGAAACACATAAACAGGGAAAAACATCACGTAAAGTACTTGTGTCCGGTTTAAAAACAAGCAATGTTTCTCACCTCAAAGTTGTAAAGTACATTCAAAAAGAGTAAAACGTGAGGCTATGAACTCACAGTAATTGATGAAGAATAACAACTGAAATAGAATGATCACGTGGGTTCACACAACGGTGCTAGGTCTCAACCTAAGAATAAACGGTCGGGTTTCAGAATTTACACAATGAAAGAAATATGAAAACGAATAAGAGTTTGAAAAGTAGTTGTACGTTTATTGCAAAGAAAGTGTCCTTAATAAAATTGTCGTGTGGTAGTCGTCTTGAAGAAACGTGTTACAAAGTTAATTATAGAGTATATTAGAAAATTAACAAATAAATAAATTTCGGCATTTTACCCGGTAACCCAAAATAATGATTTAGATATGATGAACAATAATGTTTTTTTGTTTTTAATTTACGTAACTTCCCGACAAGTCACCCATACTAATGTTACCCTCGCACGAGCACGCTTAACTACCGGTATTAAAGAAAATACTTGGATATAAAATGTAAAAATGTATTTAAACTAATTTAAGTATATGTGTATTATTTATTATTTATAAATAATATGTTTTAGAAAAGTTTTTAAATATAAGATATCACAAATAATTTTAAGTATATAGTTTTTTATGAAATTTCAACATGACCCGTTCGTAAATAATAGCTTTCCAAACTCGTAGACTTTAATTCCCAAACCACTTTCAAAATACATTTCACAAATCGCCAAATCTCTACACTATATCCAAAACTAATTTCCACGATCTAATTTACCATTTAACGTTCGTATAATTAGTCGCTTAAAATAGATATAGGTTTTGTAAGTATTCAAGTTACAATATTAATAAGTCTTATTTATATGTTTAAAATAAGTATTAAACCCATATCAAAATAAGCCGAAAGCTGATCCTTATTGGGCTGTTAAGCCCAATAAGCTTAAACGAAAGATCCGAAACGCAACGAGTTCAAAATAAGCAACAATTAAGCATGTAAGTACATAGCTTATCAAATAAGCTATGAATAAGCTTATCCAATAAGCCAAGTCGTGGGCTTTTAGCCATGGTTTTGGGGCTTGGTGTTGGGTCGTGGCCCACGAAGGCTTTTAAGCTCGTATGGGCTTATTTATTAAGCCCGATAAGCTTAATCCTTTAATAATAAGCACAAATAAACTACGAAAATAAGTTGGAAAATAAGAAGATATCCAAATATGCATAAAGTTCGAACCTTTATGGTTCCTTTTTGAGTTCGACGCATAATAAGCACAAATAAGCTCGCAAGAGCTTATTAATAAGCCAAAATAAGCAATAAGCCTTTAGAAAACGTTTCTTTATAAAAATACCACCACGACAACACAACTAATATTCCCTTTGTTTCCTTTTTATTATTTTCGATCCAAACATAAACCCTTTTGGGGTTTATGTAAATTTTGAAAGCTTTGATTTTTGTAAAACAAGTTGTACAACTAGCTTATTTATATAACAAAGATCAAGGAAGTACAAGAATTTCATGAAAAAGATGAACTTACGAAGATGATGATTAGATGATGATCAAAGACTAAATAACAACCCAAATGTTGTTTAAAATACCCAAATCACTATACGAATCAAACCAATATACACTTTAGCTTCAAGAATCTTGATCAAAATCAAAATATGGTTGATTTAAAGGGGTGTTTGTTGTTCGTCGGTTATGAGAGGAGTGGAGAGCACAATTTTTGTATGTGTGTTTTCTAGTGAGAGAAAGAGTGGTGAGAATGGATGAATGAATGTACCAAGACAAACTCTATTAGTTTTCAAAATTTGGAATCCTATGAGAAAATAATATCAAGGAGACAAGCTTGCAAGACTTTAGGAAATATGTGTGTATTAGTGGGTAAGACGTGAGCAAGAGGGGGAATGAGGGGACCAATTTGGTCTTATTTCTTTTAGGAACATGCAAGGTGATGATGTTTAAATTTTCAAGATATTTTCCATGCACACCATATGATACTAATGATATTTACGAAATATGCAAATACTGAAAAACACGTAAAAGCATTACAAATATTTTGAAATTTTAAATATTAACTAGGAACGTAAAAACGTGACAACTGTCGAAAGACTACGGTAAATAGCAAACCGGAATGCTTCCGGTAATGTTTCTCAGATATACGCGGGGAAACTTCCCAGTTAAACGTAAAAATTACCCGTAACTTATAAAATTTAAAATACTGAACGAAAACGGTTAAAATATTGGTCGGAAATTTACGGGGTGTCACATATCCTTATCCAGAAAACACGAACATTATTTGGAAATGCTTAAACTAACTCAAATTCATACCACTTCTAGACCATTCCCTTTCAATAAATTGCCTACCATCAATTTCTCCAAACTAAACATACTCTATGTTTAGTCACTTATGTCTCATATAATTTTCAACCCAACATTTTGCAAGCAAGTCTTATGGCAACCTAGGAAAATTAGGACTTTTGTAGTTTTTATTCATGTATGATGTATTGTTATGCCTTA
The DNA here is from genome assembly GCA_026074375.1 of Tanacetum coccineum. Taxonomy (NCBI): domain Eukaryota; kingdom Viridiplantae; phylum Streptophyta; class Magnoliopsida; order Asterales; family Asteraceae; genus Tanacetum; species Tanacetum coccineum. Next base: position 28,772 of record BQNB010049872.1, read on the forward strand.
AGCATAATATTTCCTTTTAATGCATGCTAGTTGTATGATTGTGTGGTACACACAAGTCTTATGTAGAATGAATGGACTTTTATTCTATGTTTTTAGATATGCGATTATTAAATTAGTTAGTTGTCTCCTATATGAATATATAGTTGAGTTTAATTGGTTGATATTTGTGATGGTTAGCTAACACAAATTTATTGTCAACATGTTTAAATATTTTTCATGACATTGCTATATGTTAGAAATATTGGTGTTGTTTCTCTAACTTGGTTTTGTATCAAAATTACCATAGATCGATTCCTTAGTGCCCTCGAACGAGGGGGAGTACACATCAAGAGGGAGCATTCATTCCGTTGGTTTTACGCGTATTCATCGACGAAGCCTTTTTGATTCTACAAAAAGGGGGAGAAATGGAAATAAAACTCACTAAGTACTTGTTTAAAAATAATTTTACATTTAATGAGTTTAGATTTTGTAATCATCAAAAAGGGGAAGATTGTTAATAGAAATAATGCCTAAAAACGTTATTAATATTGTTCAACCTCTCTACGTTTTGATAATCACAAAATGTAAAAACGCTCAATGTAAAATTAAACGTAAACAAGTAATTAGTCGTAAATTTTCATTTCGAAAATTTAATCACTTAAAGATATGAATAAATAGATGCTAAATGTATTTTATGACCAATTTTTTTATTCAACCTCACATTTTTGTAACAAAATGTAACAAACATTTTTATATCTTATACAAAATATTTTTACATTTATAAGAAATGTTTTATTCAAAATAAATATTTTGAATCCAAAATTTCCATCTAAAAATAGATATATTTGATCCAGGAAACACCTCCTCTGGAAAAGACAAAAAAGGGAGCGTCTGGCCTTAGGCGGCCCCCTTAATGGTAAGGGTGACCCTCTTAGTGATAAGGGTGCCGGCACATGAGCTAAGGGGGCCGACCAGTTCAAAACGCTCCCAGCTTTGCCTATAAATAGCAGACTGTTCCCAACTGATTTTTCACCTTCTGCACATTTTATTTATGTTTTAAAATCAGTTTACATTCACTTCCATTACTTTGATCATTTAATTCTAAGTATTTGTTTCCAAGTGATCCAAGCTTAGATCCTCAAGTGTAACAGAAGAATACTTCCTACCATCAAGTTACGAAGTATTATAACTTAGTTCGTGTTCTCGTAACGTAGTTACGATTGTGTTATAATTTGTAAATCATTTGTGCATCTTGTGTAAATGTGTGTAATAGTTAGATCGTGGTGATCATAGAGAGTATAGTTAGATCGTGGTGATCGTAGAGAGAATAGTTAGATCAGGGTGATCGTGTTAGTGCTTAGGTGAAGTGATCTTGTATTAGTGCGGTTAGTATTTTAGTCTTTAAAATACAAAGTATGTGGTAGATTGGTTCTAGCTAAGATTAGAACTCGACATTTGGCTTAGTGTCGAAAATTGGTGTAAGCTACTTGTGTACGATTTTCTCTGCCTAAAAGGAGTTTGTTGACATAGTGAAGAGAACCCTCGATTTGGATACTCGGGGAGTGGAGTAAGGCGAAGAGGAGCTTCGCTACCGAACCACTACAAATCCTTGTGTTATGGTTTGATCTTTCTAACTCGTATCTCTTGTCTTACATACTTATTTATTTTGTTATTATTCATTTACTTAGGTAAATTGTTCATATTGTGTGTACGTTGAGATCACATAAACTCGAATCTAAGTTTTTGCAAACAAACAATATACTAAATTAAAAAGCGATAAACTGTTCACCCCCCTTCTAGTTTTCTACAGAACCACTGCCATCGAGACCAAGGACCACCAAGTTTTGAGGTATTTTTTGTGTTTGATAGGTCTAAGATTATTAATCAAGTTTTGAAAGTTATTTTTTATAGATCTATTGATTTTATTTGTGGATTTGAGATTTATAATTTTTTTGGGCGCTTTTTTTACAGCTACCACTAGCTGCCGCCGCCGTTGCCGCGGTGTTTCGCCGGAAAAGCATTCTGACGTCGTTAAACTTATTGTGTTGCCAGAAAATACCGCTGCTACCACTTTATGTGTAAGCTATATTTTTATTGTTGTTAAATGTATTACAGACTTAATTATGTAAATATTGTTAGTGTTTGTTAGCGGTAAATTTTTTTAGATTTGTTATTGGCGCGGGATTCCACGGCTCCCTCCGCTGCTGTTGCCCGGGCCGCCCCACCATTGTCGTCGCTGCTGCTGCTTGACCATGTGGAGTCGCCACCACCAAACTTGCTTTTATGTATTTTAAAGTTTGTTGGTAATTTGTAATAAATTTTATCGTGGTTTGTAAGTTTGCTAAAATTGATAATTTGTAAGTATATGTAAATTTGTGTATTTTGAGTTTGTTATGATGTTTTGTTGGGAATAAAGGCTTCTCAAGTTTCTACTGCTGGGTATAAGAGTTTCTACTGCTGGTTGAAGAAACTACTGCTGGTGAAGATTAGAAGAAATTGTTTAAGTCATTAGTACTGCTAATGTAATAGTTATTTGAAAAGTGGTTTTTTTTTTAAATTGTGATAAATCAAACGTACTTTTACAATGGAAAATGTGAGAACAAGAAATTATATGGAACTATAGGGGGGGGGGGGGGGGGGGGAAGTGCAGAGGGGTGGGGGGGGATTGGGAACTTTGAGTTTTAGTCAACTTTTTAAAAGTCTATGAATTTTAGTTATGATTATTTCTTGATTTGTTTTGGAACAAGGGCCGGTGGAGAAGGAATATTATGTTGGAGATCAAACAATATTTTAAACTTTCAATGTATACAAGTCTTTACTTTTGAAAAATGAAAAAGTTTTCAAATTTGAAAATTTTCAAACTCGAAATATTTTGAATTTTCAAACAGTTTAGTTAATAAAAAATGAAAAATTAAAATTTTTAAAAATTTAAATAATTATAATTTTAACAAGACTGTTCGTCAAGTGTGTGTAAATGTGCTAGGCCATTTTGGTATTTGAAAAAAAGAATAGATGGGATAGGATATTGCGTGTTGCAATTTATAATAAATAGGTATTTGTATATATCAAACATATTTAAGGTTTAAGAAGGATGTATATGCAATTATAAGTTTAAGTTTGATATATATGCAATTTTTGAGCTTTTAAAAGGATATATATGCAATTATAAGTTTGAGTTGGATATATATGCAATTTTTAGCTTTTGAAAGGATATATATGCAATTCTCCCTTTTGTTTATAACCCATCAACTTTTTTTACACTAAAACTAGTTACCGCTAAAAATTTCCACCGCTATGCGGTTATTCATGTAGTTTTTTATAATTGTGATCGAGGATATTGACCTAGCAACACAAAAAGTTATAAGTTTCACTTAGCACCCTTATAGAATTTGGGAAGTGTCAAAACATGACATCCAAATTAATCTTGACCGGAGAAGAAGAAGAAGACATGGCCACAACCATACTAAGCACAACAAAGTAATTTTCTTTTTCTTTGGATGATCATCATAATCATAAACAGTGAGTTTGATGAAAACCCTTTATCAATGGTGCACCTACCATTACATGTTTCATTTCACACACCAATAACCATAACCACCCATTTAAGCTCTTAATGGTGGTCTCATTCTGGTTCAATTTTTGGCTTTTCATATCTGCATTTGGCTTCATTCAAGGAAATAAAGGTTTCATTCTCTTATTTTCAAATACCCATTTTGCTTAATTTGGAAGTTTTCTTGTTTTCTTGATTAGCCCTAATCTTTATTGTAATAACCGCGCTCAAACCGGGTAAAGTTCTCCCCTTTCCGCGCCACTTGAGAGTTGTTTGCACCTAGTAGGAATTGAACTTGACACCTCTCATATTTTTGTGATAATTGGTTATCTTTAGTGTATCTTTTAGTTCTATGTGTGTGCACGCGCTTGTGATATTGGTTGATCATGTGAAATCTGAGATACCCCTTTGTTTATTTGAGCTTAATTGGTTTACGAAGTTTGGTTTCGTTACTTTTTTTACATACAAGTAGCTTTTCAAGAATGGTCAATGAGGGTGTATGGAATTGTGTATTGAAAAGGAGCGCGTAATCGAATTCAGAATTCTAGTGTTTTAGTATAGGGAGATTATGTGATTGTTTAGAGATTAGGTTGAATATTGAGTCTACGAAAACTTAACCGGTGTTTGGGATTGCTTATTTTTTGTGTTAAATTTAGTTATTGCTTTTTGCTAGTAATTATTTTGGAATAGCAAGTATTTATAACATCTTATTTTACTCACAAAGAGTCTTACTGGAGATCCAACCTTAGACATCCTCAAAAGTGCTTATGTTTTGTATCAAACAGAATAAGCATATAAGCAGTTTTAATAAGCAATCACAAACACCACCTTCTAAAGGCCATTTTGCAGGTAATAATAAGAATTTCTGGGTACTTAAACAACTGATTATCAGTTATAACAACTTGCAACAGTAGAATCATGTTCGAGCACTATCTGTAACAACCGATTGATTATCTGACACTGATTATTGCGTGTCAAATAATTTTGCAGGAAATGTAGATGCACATAGTAGCAACTTCACTAACACTACTACATATCCGCATATCGGAGAACAAGCTCAAACTCATACAGATAGGGCGCTTTTAGAGCTCAATGTATCTGAGAAGCCGAGCGATGCTGTGTCTCATGATCATGATTTTGTAGATATTGAGAACAACCCTCTTCAAGGAACTAGTCCAGTAGAAGAAGTAGTTTCGAAAGTTTTAGGTTACCCTGCATTAGTTTGTGAGCGAGAATTTCATGATATTTGTGTAGAAAAGAAACAAGACGATGTACAAAACGGGAAGACCCATCACACGTATCTCAATATTGATGAGTTCAGAAACATTACAAAGCAAGAGAACGGTTCAAGTAGCACACCAAGTGGTGCAGCAAGTGGGTTGGTGAACATAACCCACCGGCTCGAGCCTGATGGGACAGATTACAACTACGCCTCTGCATCCAAAGGTGCTAAAGTTGTGGCACATAATAAGGAAGCAAATGGAGCAAGCAATATCTTGGGTTTAGACCATGACAAATACTTGAGAAACCCATGTTCTGTTGTGGATAAATACGTCATCATTGAGCTTGCAGAAGAAACTTTAGTTGATGCTGTGAAGATTGCAAATTTTGAACACCATTCTTCTAATTTTAAGCAATTTTCATTGTCGGGAAGTTTGGTTTTTCCAACTGGAACATGGTACCCTCTTGGAACTTTTGTTGCTGAAAACGTTAAACACCGTCAATACTTTAAGTTACCCGAACCCAAATGGGCTAGATACTTGAAGTTGACTTTAGTTAGCCATTACGGGTCAGAATTTTACTGCACATTAAATGTGATTGAAGTCTACGGTGTAGATGCAATTGAAAGGATGCTTGAAGATCTTATTGTGACATCAGAAGAATCCGCAAATGTTAGTTCAACTGCATCTCCTGGTTCAGCAAAAACTACGGGGTCCAAAAATGGCAAAACAAATGGTGAAAAAAGAAACGTGGATGAAGCTACTAGTAGAAAGATAGAAGGTGTTGATGATGGTAAAAGGGTTGATGATGATGTGGCAAAGAAGCCCGAGAGTGCCACGAAAATTCCTGAACTTGTGACAAAAGGTAATGCTGTTTTGAAGATTTTGATGCAAAAAGTCAGATTACTCGAAAAGGACTTATCTTTATTGGAGGATTACATTAAAGAATTGAATAAGAGACAAGGGGACGTTCTTCCTAAAGTTGATGTTGAGCTTGTGAAATATACGTCTGTTGTAGAAAAAGCCCGATTAGAAGTTAAGGAGCTTTTGCTATGGAAGGCGACTATGGTGAGTTGTTTCCGTTTTGTAAAGTTTTGAATTCATAAACTTATATTCACCTAAAATCGTCAATATTTCAGGAAAAAGAAATTGCTGACTTGGAGTCGTGGAAGGCTTTTGTGTCATCCCATCTGGAGTTGATTGTTAGAGAAAACGCCATGCTCAGGTTATAGATATATCATTCTTACTTATTTAATGAAGTACAATTGCGTAGTTTTACTAAAAAAGTACCATGGTTCTCATACGGATTTCCTTATTTTGCCACCAAAGATCTCTGTCAAATAATAAATGCGTTGTTTATTTTTATTTATCATTATGATAATCAGTTTTGGAGGTTGTATGCGTTAAAATTAGACTTTGGACAAGTTTTAGCTTTCTTCATTTGACTTTTTTTTACCCGTTTGAGGGAAAAAAACACAATCTAAATTATACAGTAAATGAGTAGAAATTTCAACCTTAATTTTCAAATCTTTTTTAATTTTCTCCTGAAACCTTTTCTGCAGGCAAACTATTGAGAAGTTTGCAAGTGATCAAGAAAATCTGGACAAGGCCGAGCTCACTGTGCTGGCTGTGTGCTTTTCTTTTGCCATTGCAGCCATCCTAAAGATCATTTCAGATCGAATCTTTAGCTCGCCTTACTGCAAACGACTCAGGAACAAAAGAAGTTGGAAATTGCTACTTGTTACATGTGTTGTCACAGCAGTTGTTGTTCTGAACTTCTGTTAGCAGTTTAACCAAAGTTGTATTTTGCAGTTCAAGAAAATATAACAGATAGAAATCCTTAGGACTAGAGTATCTTCGTAGTGCTTTTAGAGTTTATATATGTGGCATTTTAGCTCTACAGATAGCCACAGTTAACCCATCTCTAGAAATAGATTATCAACATCATCCGAATGAGAGTTTGAAGTTTGAACATTTTTGTCATGATATGTATTTGGATGCATGTTTGATACGTATATTGGTTAAAGTCTGCAGATTTGATATCATTTCTTATATCTGAGTTATCACAACAGATCAACAGATCCTGTTAATGTATTGTATGGTTTTGAGTTTAGGATTCATTTAAGGTTTGATTTAGCGATAACAAAAGAAAACATTAGCCACGCTTTTTGGGAAATGATCCGTGCAACATGTTGCCTGGGTGCTCGGGGTGCAACAGGAAGTTAATTACAGAGTGAACATGGACATATAAAGAGGCTTGACAGTTAAAAATGAATAATGTCGCTTTGCCGTGACGTATAAAACAAATGCGTTATATAGGAGTTATATAAGCATTTGTCTCTATATAAACTTCAACCAATAACCTACTGGTTTATCGGTAAGATTTACGTGTCCTATTTACTAACTTGGACGAAGGTAAGGTTTACGACGACTCACATAACCATTCCTATCGAAAATATATCAATTTTTATTACTAGATTACACAACGTCTCTACTTTACACTTTTATGGTAGCCTAATGGTGAATAACAACATGTAACCTAACGCGGAAGTCACAACGTCGTGTCCCAGTGTCCCTTTAATCATGGTGTTACGTGATTTATCTCACATATTGACCGATCAGTTTCCGTAAAGAATGGTTATGTAAATAGAGTGATACAAATTAATAGAATTAAACTCTTTCCATTTATAAATGGTAGCTTCACGCAAAAAACTTGCTCTAAAGTAAAAAGATTTGACTAATCTTTCTTTTTTAGCAAAACATACTCTGAAGATATAACGTGTCTGACCATCTCATTCCTTATAAAAGTATTTTTGACTTTTCAAAGTTACGAAATCACCCTTCAATCCCATCCAAACAACCATCCTCAAACTTCACTAGATACATATAAAAAAAAGGAGTAAATTGCTAATACCATCCTAAGGTTTGACGAAATCACAGGTATAGTCCAATCTTTTCGAAAGTGCAAGCATAGTCTCTGTGGAGAACTTTGGTGTGCATTTATCGTCCCTAACAGGGACCATGCTTGCACTTTTAAAGTTTTGAATATCTCATTTCAGGGACGATAATTGCACAAACAAATTCCACATGGGGACTATGCCTGCACTTTCGAAAAGATTGAACTATACCTACGATTTCGTCAAACATTAGGGACGGTTTTTGCAATTTACTCTAAAAAAGTTATAAAAGGGTAGGACTAATCGAGTAAGATCGCGTACATCTTAGTCGAAAGACTCATCCAACCTAAAAAAGGCGTTTCTTTACGTATATAAAACGAGCTAATTGCTTATGTATTTTACTATGAATTTAAAGGTATGATTTGTATATACTTCACATTCTTATACCTCGCTTAGATGAGATTTAGTATCGTTGTTTTTATACTTTCACGCAAATCTGACCGAAAGTGAACTGAACTAAAAATCCGAACCGAACCGGTTTAATCGAAACCGAACCGACCTTACTCGATTCAATTATTAATTCATGTCTTTCTCAAAATCACCTAAACTATCTAAATCGAACAAAAAAACCGGTTGGACTCAATTCAGTTATTAATTCATGTCTTTCTCAAAATCAGTTTGTCGGTTCAGTTCGGTTCGATTTTAACCGGATGCTAAGCCTGCCATCCACATTTACCATCTCCCCATTTACACCTTATAAAAAACCCAATTGATCTCTCCCTAAAACCCCCCACCCCCCACTCACGTGACCAAAAACAATTAGGGTTCCTTATATAAAATCAATTCACTAACATCTTTTACAAAAAAAAAAAATTCATAAAAAAATTAGGGCTTGTAATTAAACAACACTGATGTGATGGTTAATTTCATGTCTAATCATCATCATCAATGGACATCACCTTCATTTCCATAATCCTAGCCCTAATTATAACCCTAATTTCATTCAAATTCATTAAATTAAATAATAATAAAACTAAGTGTACTTGTTGTGGTGGTGAATCAATGGCTGTAACTGCTGCAAGGATGATGAACGGTGGTGGTGGTGATGGAGGACACGTGGCGGTTGTTGGTGATAGGGAGATTGGCGCCTCGATGATGGAACAGTTGGTTCCGGAAATAACGACTCACGCGTTGAGTTATTTGGATTATCCCAGTTTGTGTAGGTTGAGTATGACGAATAGTTCGATGCGGAGGGCGGCGAATGATGATAACGCGTGGAAAGCGCTTTATCATAAGGTGGTTGTTGCTTTTTTAAAACTATACGCGTGTTGTTTTTGTATAATTTAGGCTTATAATATGATGTTTGTTTGGAAATGAGTGTTTAGCTTTAGGATTAAGTTTAAACGCTTCTATCTGAAACACTTGGTAGCAGGCTTTTTAGGAGCGTTTTGAAGCAATTAGTAAAGTGGCTAGCGTATTGCGCAAAATGAGGGACTTCACCTTCATCCTATGTACTTAAACGTTTTTTGGAGTAATACATTTGACCGGGAAACCCTTTACCCAAAAAATAGAAATGCTTGTTTGGAAACAAGCAACTAGCATTCCTACTTTTTCTAAACGCTCCAAATCAAAATGCTAATTCTGGTAGCATTTACGAGCGACTAGTGTTTCCACTTACTAATCTATGTTACCAAATACTTTATCAAAAGAAACAGCTTCCTGTCACTATTACTGCTATTTACGCCAAACATACCCTATAAGAAGCGTTAACGTTTAGCTTTGGTTTTACACTTTTATAATTACTGCTACAATTATGTTACCAAACGATTTTATACAACACAAAGTACTATCTTTGCCAAACGATGCCATACTACTTGTATGTGGATACTGGATAGTATATGGTTGAGCTAGGTTTCGTGTATTTTTTTTTTTTTTTGCTGTAATTTTGTTGATGTAATGCGGCTAGTTATGTGAAGAATCATAATAAATGTGTTTGATACAAGTACGTTGTTAGGGATTGGGAATTGTTAAGAGAATAGTGGACACTGAAAATTGAATTAGGGAGCATCTGTTAGCTGAGTTTGATGAGAAAGAATTGTTTTGTATAGCTGTCCGTCGAGTTTTAGCCTTTTAGAGCATCTACTACTACACTCGTTTGCGCTGTTTATGTTTCAGCTAAATGACTGATGTTTTGAGTGTTTGAAACATATGTGAGGAAGTCATTGCAGTACAGGAAAGGACGTGCATAGTTGTGCTAACTTGACGCAAATTTGTTTTGTTTTTGTCTTATTTGATGTGTGATGTTTATGTGATTTGAAAATCTGTCTTGTTATAGGAAAATTAACTTAATAATTCGGGATTTGGAATTGTTAAGAGTATAGTGGGCACTGAAAACTGAATTAGAGAGCACTGCCAGTCGAGTTTAATGATATTGTGTGTTTAGATAGTTTTGTATATCTGTATAAAGAATTGTTTGTATGGCTGTCAGTTGAGTTTAGGGCTTTTACTACACTCGCTTGCTTTGTTTAGGTGTCAGTCAACTGATTCACGTTTGAAGGCGTTTGAGATAGATGTGAGGTTGAGGAAGTTATTGCAGGGGAAAAAGTGACGTGCGTAGATTTACTAACTAGTTAAGGCGTTTGAAAGTTTTGACTTTTAGAAAGTATTTAGTGGAAATATTTTACATTAAGTGACAGGAAGAAGCTTTAAAAATATGTTAGATTGTGTTTTTTTTAAAGTTGGAATGGTGAAACGATCATCACCCAGAACTTAATGAGAAACTTCTCTCTCTGATAACATTTGGAAAGACTAAATGCTTGCATATAGGGTGTAGACATACTTGACTTGAATATAGTTTTATAAATGTTGACATATTTTTAAATGTCTTCATTGCTCCTTAGTGCTGTGTTAGTAATGAAAACTCGGGGAGAAGAATCAAAGTTATTAGTTTCATGTAATGATTATGAAGGGGAAAAAACTAAAATACATTTGTAGGCTTGACTAAGAAGGATTTTTTTTTTTTTTTTTTGGGTAAAAAATAAAATAGGAAGTGTTGTTTTTTAGAGGGAGCGGGTAGTAGCATGTAGCCAGTTGATGTCTCTTTAAGATTGACATTGGAGTTTTAATACGAGCAACAACATTTAAATTATAAACATTGAATTGATATTGTGGCCCATATCATATGTATAGTTATCAGGAAATGGCATGAGGCTGTTATCCAAATTCTTAGAATGGTATGGATAAGAATAGTATCTGTTGTCGTTAACAAGGCTATCAGTCTGAATGTGTAATTGAAGTTCCATACATGATATATTTGCAAACTGCTTGAGATGACTATGTAAACATGTCACCAAACTGCAAATATTCACTGATGACTGACCGTAGCTCTTAATTAACTTTCAAAATATCCAAATCTGTGCAATTGTTTGAATAGAACGTGACAAAGAAGGTATTAGAGACCTATCAGTTACTCCCTCTGTCCCAATTTACTTGTCCACTTTTGACTTTTGAAGTCTTTTTTATTCGACTTTGACCTTAAATTATTAATTTTGTGTTATACAATACTTGATGAAAATTATATCAAATGAAAATACATTTAAAACTCAACATATTTGTATATTTTGCATCAACTATTATATAACACAAAATAAATAATTCAAGGTCAAAGTTAAATATAAAAGACTTCAAAAGTCAAATGTGGACAAGTAAATTGGGACGGAGGGAGTATTACTTACTTTGAATGGAGACATATAGCATTGTGCATGCTCTGTACCGACTTGGTACCACTGCATTAATAATGCATGTATCTCCTATCTGGATCTTTATTCGACTTTTGATGGTCAAGTTGGTCATGATTTTGAACTGCGAATGAAATTTGAGAGAATTTAGATACGTTTGCTGATGTTTCCCAGCTGATCTGAGTAAGCACGCTGATATGTGTAAGAAAGGTGGTGAAACCTTACCAGTTTGTCTAATATTATAATTGATTTTTGCACTCTTCATCTTTCAAATAAAGAATTTATTTCAACAAGAAGACTGTTTCTCCAGATTTTTTATTGGAATGTCTAGCACATCTCTGATGAGTATCTAGTTGATAAAGGAACCCAGTTTTAATTTACTTAACTAGAGGGATCCACAGTTAGCATAATCTCGAGTCTTTACTGATTTCTTATCAATTTGTTTGTTAATACCCATCTCTTATTGTAAAGTTCTTTTTATTAAAACTAATCATTTTGTTCAAATTATCATCTAGGAGTTGTAGTCTATGGCTCATAAATCCAGAACCATATAGCCCAAGTGGACTGTGTTTATGTATTTCCCAGAGTTCAATGCAACAATTCATGTAGGATGGTGCTATATGCATATATCTAAGTTTCAAAATGCATATGTAGAATGTCTGTATGTTTTCAGTTAAAAAAGTATTGAGAGATGGAAATGTATCATATGATCTGTTTATGCTCACAAGTAAGAATCTCGTTTGGATCTTTATGTTGCTCTAAAACTGGTTTGAAGTTCGAACTCTCCTACGCTATTGTTAAAGATCGTAGCCATTGGATCTTCTGCTTAGCTTTAACATTTGCTTTGAAGTTGAGCCTGTATGGAACATGCTTAGTGAGCCATGTTTTTTCATAAGATGTTGCCAACATGTAGCTTATTGGTCGCCTATATATTGCATGTTCCCTGATATCCGTTGTCCGAACATGTACTGCAATGCATTTATTTGAACAACTTCTGAAGTTACTATATTTACTGGATGACAATGAGATTGCTGTAAACGATTTCTTGTTGAAATATCTGTAGGAAACCTGGAACAGTAAGTAGGTTTTGGGGTCTGTCCCGCCAGACTAAGAGGACATGCTGGGGGGAGTCCTGCCTTTAGGTGCAAACGATTTTTTATGATCAATAAAGTTAGCGGAGGTACCACCCTCTTTTTGTAGTAATTAGGTTTATAGTGATGAATGGGACCTTTCATTTCTTGTTTTAATTAAACGCACCTGTTTTTCGTACTAGTTGGATCTTTAGCAACTTGCAAGTGCCTTGAACTCATAAGACTTTCTTAGTTCTTCTCTCCCCGTCTCAAACTCTCTTCTTTATGAACAATTAGAATCCTTAACCTCTTTGGAACTCGATTCAGTACAATATGGTCTCATCGTCTTACTGTTATCGAAGGCTAGGTTTAGTAGCTTTTTAATAAAAGTTATAAATCTTGTTTCCATATAATTTGTTTATTTATTTTTTTAACTTTTTTACTTATTTAGTCTTGTAGATATAATAGTAATGGGTGGTCGGGTTTGCTCATAGACGTACATATGCTAATCTTTTTGAGTGCATAGTTTTAGTCATTTACTTTAAAACGGTTTTGGCTCATGAAGATATTTTAATTTGGATTGTGTCTCACTC